>BMAV01023631.1:20113-54434 GCA_019973955.1 Trichonephila inaurata madagascariensis
CACGTCGACCATGGTTCAAAATTACGTGGTCCGTCGCCAAAAGCCCTCGTGTAGCTGAATAGTGCGACGTTAATATTCAATCAATCAATCAATCAATCGATCCTGGCTGGAGTAGATAGATTTCTGGATGCAAAAATTGTAGACACACCTGTCGTATAATTATGCGGTATGTTAAAAATCCCTTGAGTATCCATTTGGCTTTGGTACGCTCGGCAAAATTGTATCACGACAATTTTTAGCATTCGACGAGAGCTTTAATTGAACAAATTAAAGTGTCAAAAATTTGGTTGCGGGAACCACCATTGGAAGGTGCTTCCACTCAAATGGCTCTCACACTTAGGGACTGCAAAGGCTTAGGTGCAAAAATGCAGCTTATTAGATAAAGAAAAGAAAAAGATAAGACATTTTAAAAATTCTTTAACTCTATATTTAAGAATCAATATATTTAGATACATTATAAATTTTATTTATTTTTTGCGAAGAATTTGCTAATAAAGTTTTCATATCAAAACAAAATTTAATTATTACTAGCGAAATAGATGTTAATATTAATTAAAAAGAATTATGTATATAATGAGTGTATTTATAAGTTTAATCCTCAGGCTAACAGTTATTATAATAAGCATTATCATATAATTACAGTTTATTTAATGCTATTTGAAACTAAAAGAAAATAATTGAAAAATTATACGACCATAATGACAGATAAAAATTCGGCTGCCGGAGCTGTGTGGTGTAGTTGGTTTGTCGCTGGCTTTCTGTACCTAAGGTTGCAGGTTCGACCCCGGCCCAAGTTCGTGGATTTTCATGATGCAGAAAATCGATGGCGGCCATGTCTTATGATCATGTGGCATGAAAAAAATCCCTTGAGTATCCATTTGGCTTGGATAATCTAGGGCAAAACTAAATTCCTAAGTACAAATTTCGCATCGGCAGAGCTCAGGTGCCTCCTTCTGAGGAGGAAACTGGGCGTCAAAATTACATGCGGCAATTAGTATCGCCTATATGGTGCTGCACTAAAAAGGGATACCAGGTCCTGGGGAATGTACTAGATCTGCAAAGGTAGAAATAACAATACACAGCCTCATTATAGATAAAAATAAGGCCGTTGTAACCTATGGGTTATGGTCACAATCTCGTGGCAAGAGTGTAGATGGTTTGTGTCCTGGTTTACCGAAAACCAGCCGTTTTGAAAGGGCTGATGCACGTTAAATCTGTCTAGCTGAAAGCTCTCCTGTTGCCGTGGTGTGGTAGTTAGGAGAGGGTGGTGGCAGCTCAGGTGTCATTTACGTCACGTAAACGCGGAGTCAATAGGCTAAAAAATCTTCAGAATATTGATTTTGAGTTTTTGATGTTTCTGAGAGAGAGAGAGAGAGAGAGAGAGAGAGAGAGAAATCTCCAGTTCATGATATTTTTAGGCATATAACATATTTGCCATTTTAAGAATTAAAAGTAAGTCAAAATAACTTTTAAAAAATCAGCTTACGTGCCTCGTGCAACGCCCACTTTGGCAGATAAAATTGTCAATATTGATCTTTTAACCTAGGAAGCAGTTGCTAAGTTTCGACCTCTTTTATTTATTCCTACGGTATTAACTTTAGATTACAATATAATAACTGCAGGTTTAACTGTTAAATTTGCAAAAACACTTTTGGAGCGAAGTTTATACTTTGTGGTTTGAGTGATCTGAAATTTAAGGATCACCCATAATAAGGTAAAAACAGGGATAGTAAAAAGTACAGAATTGCTTTGACGAGAGAGGTAAGATTTTTTATAAAAATTACCGTTTTCTAAAAATTTTATTTTGTAATTGTTTGTGTTATTTAACCTAAACCTACTGCATGTATGGGTAATATATTTGTGTATGCTGAAGTGAAATTTTTTAAATATTTCTAAGGCATTTAGCTAGAAAACAAATGTAACAAGGAATTATTTTTTTATTAAATTCCTAATTATGTTCAACAAAATTAATCTTTTTTATTTAAAAAAAAAACAAAGTAATTTATATTTAAAATTTCACTTAAGTAGGAAGATAAATATTTATTTAATATGCAGACAAAATCTTGAGTCTTTATTTTTAATAGTCTCTGAGGAAAAGGTAGAAAGACCCATTGTCATTGTCGTTGCATGAAATTGTTCAGAAAAAAATAAATAAATTTCAAATTTAAAAACAGAAAAGAAAACCAAAATCTTCTTGAGGCTGTTTTAGAAATTACTTGTTGAACATATAGAGAAACTTTTGAATTCTTATACTTTAGGAAATTCTTAGCATGGGAATATACAAGTCCATAATGAAATCTTTTGAAATGTCGTGTAATAACATATTCCCAAACCATTACTTTTACATATTAAAACATTTTTACATGGTATTCTTTACACGTTATGGTCAATTTTTATGAGGATAATGCATTCAAGCTGAAAATTCTTCAAAACTTGATATAGGTAGAATTAGAGGAAAATTATGTAAATGCTAAAAATATCTCGTTATGTAATAACTGAGAAAACCAATGCATTCATTTTCTGGACAGTCTAAGTGAAAAAGAAAATAAAAAAAGTCTTCAAAGAAAATGTCAAAAAGCTAATGTTTAAAAAAAATAGGGATAATACATGTAGTAAATCATGCTTTTTGTGATGAAGTTACATTTTATACTTAAATAGCAATTTTCACAAAATTATTTTAAAATTACATGTACCTTTTCCTCAGAATCTACTGAACGAACACACCAGCAATTTTGACTCTGCGTATTGCTGATATGTAATTATATATACTGAAGGGGAGTGAGCCTTTTGAAATATTATCAAAATATTTTGCTGTAGACCAGATATCGTAACAAAAAATGACAATTTTCAAAAATCTCAAAGTAATGCTCAGTTAAAGTTTGTTTTTTAAAATACTCAGCAATATATTTGAAACATCTCCCTTCAGTATAAATATATATGGTAATTTAATATACAGACAAAATTTGAAGTCTATACGTTCTCTAGTTTCTGAGAAAAAGGTACGTAAAAGTGCTAAATTTAACATCAGTATAGGGGGTACCGACACCTTTTGAACGACGCTCAAATTACGATAGCCAATGGCCAATAGTCCCCGATACTCGTTACTTTTTAATGTAAAGTGAACATAACACTTTTTCATAGATATAGATTGATGAAATTAAACATAAAAGAGATAAATTACACCTCTCTGATAAAAAAAAATAAGTATTTGTTTAATTTAATTATTATTTTGTTGAAATGCTTATTGATATTCCCTTCCGTGTTTTTATTTCGAATTCTATACGTTTCATCAAAGTATTGATTTTGTACAAAATAGCTGCCACACGCTTTATTTCATTTTCAATTCTTTTAATGATTAATTTTAAAAATTAATCTCAGAAAATCCCTCAAAACGGGTAGAATTCTTTTGTTAGAAGTATAAAAATAAATATTTTTAATTCATTGAATAAATCCTTTTGATGAGTTTCAGGATTAGAATTGATTTTCTAAGACAAATTATTTGTTGTATGTACCTCAAGAAGCTTTTTTTTTGTAAGTAAAGAATTTTATACCTATGGTATCGGCTGAATCAATAGAAATTCAAATAGAAATTCTTAAGCTTTTGTATTCCTTCCTGTCATTCAAAGATTTCATATGATTTCGTGAATTGTAGAAATATCCTAGACATTTGTTCTTGTGGTATAAATAAATGTAGTATGAAAGAGACTAATACAAATATTTTATATTTTAAAATTAAACAGTTTCTTCCAGTATTCTGCCGTTTATATTTGATAAAATACACTGAACAAAAATCTATGGTAATGCGATTTTTAACAAATGTGAATTATCACAGCTGGTTTATTTTTTCAAATTACTTATTTCGGATGTGTACTTAAATTATTCATATCGATTTATTTTAATGAATGAACAAGAGAACTTAGATTGACAAACAAATTCAAGACCGATAAAAACTCGTTTTCAATGAATACTTTATTTAATGCTGCATTCGGGCCTAGTGACACTGAAGACTCTCAAAAGGCCCGATCTTTGTCGTATCGATTTCAGTATTCCGAAATTAAATCTGAGTAAACTAGGTAAATGCATGCTCTAAAAATCTTTCGAAATAATTAACTCGTGACGGCAGTATCGCGAGTTAAGATCCTGGTTTTTGTAAAGGCTTGCCCTGGGAGGGGCAGGGGCTGACGAACTTTAAATGCGTCGAGGCTCAAAGTCCTCCCTTTGACGTGGTGTGGTAGTCTGGAGAGAGAGGTGCAGGGACGTCTTAAGATTTCTTAACGTCCTGTGCTCTTACGCAAAAGTAGACCCTGAGTCCTTACACAAAATTAGGCCCTGAGTCCCTACACAAATGTAGGCCCCATCTATGACTTATAAAAGTAGATAGTGCACAGCCGACGTTTCCAAATACTCGCGCAAACCCGAAACAAATAAAAATGTATAACTTATAATCGCACATATATGCTCGATCGAATGCCGCTTTTTAACTGAAACAGTAATGATGGTGTATGGTGGTAGGCCTACGCCTTATGGGGACGACGGTCATCACATGTAGCCAATTAACTTACCGTCCGAAATTCCCAGTTTTTCGGAGAATACAACCGGAAATAAAATCTGACCGTTGAAATTATTCAATTCATGATCTTATTAAGACTGAGTCGAGAACGTGAAGATACCCCTATTGTAGCCGATGCGCTGGGTCCGGGCCCAGTTGGCCCATGCTTTAAGACGTCACTGGTGAGGTGCTATCTCATTTGTCGTCCTCGTCACTTAACCGAGTCTCAAAATTACTAGGTCCATCACCAATATCCCCAAGCTACAGGGGCCCAAACATGTGTAACTACAGTACCACTAAGAGAGCTTTCGTTTCAAAAAAGGGTCCCGAAGGAGTTTTGATATGAGGCCCAATCGAAAATAGATACGCCACTGCCAATAGCCCTCGTGTTGTTGCTTTATAGTGCTACGTTAATATAACTTCCACTCACTTATCGATGAAGCAATAGCTTCAAAATAATAATCATTGAGCTCTCACTATTTAAATATCATAGATGCCTAATGTCCTAGTGTATCAATGATTTGAGATTCTTATCAAGCTGTCACAGAAGAATGAATAATAGTGATAATTGAAAAAATTGAAAATCATGTGAATAAAAAACAAATCGTTCCATATTTAATCTACGAGAATGCTAATTAATTATTTTCAAGTGGGTAGGGATAATATAGAATCTAAAATATCCTCTTAAATGTTAATGTTATTAACTAGTTACGTATATTATATTTACTTGAATCTAAGCAGCACTATTTTTTCAATATTAATGCTACTGAAAATCAGGTGCGGCTTAGAATAAAAGACAAAGTATTTGCAAGATGGGAGAAATTGAGTTTCCACCCCTTTCAGAAGGTAAAACGTAGCCGTTCATTCTGGCTACTTGCATCAATGACTTACCCCATTCCACAGTTTACCTCTAGTATTCAGTCTATCCTAAGCATCGTTGTCAGCTCGTATTTAGGAAATTTTTTGTAATCGCTTTCTTTTAATCAACTAAACATCAAAGATATGGGCAAAAACGTCAAGAAGAGTTCCTTATGAAGCAAGTATGAAAAGAGAGGTAGTTTTAAATGAAGAAAAAAAGAAGGAATCGGAGCTGTAGCCACTGAAAATTTGGCATGGATGAAACACACATATGTCAATGGCGTAAACAAAATGATAAATTTTTGCTTGCAAATGTTCAACAGTCTTTAATAATTCTTTTACATTCTTCTATAATGCATACTTAAAAAAAAATGCTGCATAACATGCAGTTGATGGCACGAAAGATGATTTTGCGTGGGAAAATGGCGAAGCGGGCACCAATTGCAAATCAGCTGTGACAATGGAAGTGACGAACCATTTTCGAAACATAATACTCACGCTTAGAGGTTTATTTGTGTATTTGAAAGTTTACGATACTGGTAAAAAAACTGATTATTAACTTATTATTTCTCCTTAAATTAAACAAAAAAATTTTCAAGTGACGGAATCATTATACGTATCTTTCACACGTTTTTTTTTTTTTTTAATATTTTTGCAAAAGCGTGAAGAATTGTGGTGCGGCTTAGAATCGATGACAACAGCTTTTTCACAAAAACATTTTGAGACTTTGGGGTGCGGCTTAGATTCGAGTAAATAAGTTATATTCCGCATTCACAAAGCCAATGTTTCCTTACTATAGCATTTTATAACTTTTATTAAAATTAAGCAAGTGAATTTTGCATGAAATCATCTTGAATTATTTAAAACTAGTTTGAATTAACCCTTTTTTGCGTAAGATAGGTTACAATGAAGCTTAGTGCGTGTACTAATTTTAACGAATTTTTTTAATTTTTGGTTAATTTTTTAATAATGTGTTTCTTCTGACAACCTTTACTATTTATAAGTACCTCGTACGATTCTACTTGTGTGGGACCCTGTAAGAAAGTTTTGTGACCTATCTTAAAATTGCGACAAAATATTGCCAAAATCGCAATCTGCGTCATTTGCTTAGTGTTAACATAATTCATTTTTCTTCCAATTATAAATTATTTAATAATCATTCATGATACAGACCTTACATATGTTTTAACTCAAATGTTTTGCCTCAACTTAATTGGAAAAACCAGAGTTATTTGTAATCCTTGTATTACGTTTAGAGAGACGTAAAAAGGTGGATGGGAGCCACTTAGAAGAGTTTGTATAGTGAAAGTAAAGTGTAGGTGAAACATGCATAGTTTCTGTTTAATTAAGCTAGACAGAATAATTAAATGTACTTTCTTTTAAAAAGTAAACATTCTTATATTTTGGAGAAAAAATTATCATGTAGAATTTTTTTGTCTTTCTTTTTACTTTCAAGATGATAAATTTGAAATATAATTTTATTCCTAATAGAGCATTTCTTATTCAATTATATGCAATAAAATACATTTCTTAGAATGTATCTTGAAAGATATGTTTTCGCGTTTAACTTATTATGCTCATCACATAATTTACTTTGTATGGTTTGAATTTTTTTGTTAAGGTTATCTCTATTTCTTAGCTCAAAATAACAAGAAAATAGTTCAAGATTATTTGGATCAGGCACAAAGAAGAAAAACAAGACGGTGCAATATTTTACCATTCTTCATCCAAGCATTGGTTCTTGAAAATATTTTTACAAAGTACTTTTAATTGCTGTTCTAGCAAAAATAATTAATCATCATTAATTTAGAGAAATGTACACATATAAACTAAATACGTTAACAAAATAGTAATGACACTCTAATTATATATATTTTGCTGTTTGCGAATGGCAACAAAATCTATAACTGCTGATTTCACACACACACACACACACACACACACATTTCTTTAAGAGGTAATGAAATTCAAAAATCATATTGTAATTTTAGTGCTCATCATCAATAAAAATGTCTTAAATTACCGGTAAAAGTAAATTAAAACTACTAATTAACACTATTTTTAATTGAATATCTGCTTTTCCTGATACCTTAAAAACGCTAAAATTGTTTTAACTAAACGAACTGTTTCAAGGAATTTTGTGAAAACAATTTAAAATTTTTCCATATTTTTTTATTATGTGTTCCGTTGTACGTTAAATCAGCCTAGAACTCAATTTTCTTTAAAGCGTCGTTTTCGTATTTCGTTCATATTAATTAATCTGCTAAAAATTAATTACCGTAGAATTTGCACCTGGTTGCAGTGCAATACTTGAAGTAAACTTAGGAAAGTATTAAACGATTTGTTAAGATTATTATCAGTACAGTTAAACCTGTTTTTGTGCGGTTGATAAAAACCGCATAAAAATAATCGTACAAAATATTTGAAAATTTCATGAATTCTTACATATAATAAGCCAATTCATCGAAATACTGCAGAAAGTTTTTTTTTCTTCTGTCGCTCATAAATAAAATCGCATAAAAAAAGGACTGCACAAAAACGAGTTCGACTGTATATATGATTGTATTTTTTTATCCAATCCATGAAATAAAAAAACAGAATAAGTTCTCAAAAAATATCTGCGAGAAATTTATACTTTTAAAGTTCTTCTTTTGCTTCTCAGAATAAAATTAAATATTTCTATATTCAGACTATTCATAATGCGCTATAATAAAACATTCTCCCATTTCATACATATAAGGCCATAAAGATTTGCATTTCGAATATTTCTCGTAAACATTTTGACAATGACACTATATCGCCAAATATATTATCAATTCTTTTTAATCATTCATTTTATTAGTCTATTTAACCTTTAAATTTATGCGAAATTTAATTCTATGTTGATAATAGAGCACATTATTTTGAAAATTATTTTAAACTTAAAATATTACTTTATTATTAATTTATTTTTATCCTGAGAAGGAATTCTCTATATTACTGTAACAAACATTTAACTATTAAAGTATTGTACATGCAGAAAAAAATTCTTTCAAAGATCAAAATTAATTACTACTTCGAAATAATGTTTTCATAGAATTGGAATTTTCCTTCCAATTCTAATTATCTACATGGTTAAAAGTGTAATTTGATTTTTTTACTATCTGGTAGTAAATGAACCTTTGTTTTAATCCTTTTGATTAGGAAATGTCTTTAAGCTAGAGATTGGCAAACTGTGAGAACCCCTCAGGGTAGCATGGCATATAAAAAAAGTGAAAAAAACTTATTTTAAAAAATTAATACTTTACTCAAAGGACGCAAAACAAAATGCATTATGATATAACAAAAATACACATTGCATTTTTTTTTGGGGGGGGCGCATATGTTATGATTTAAAATTTAGAAAAGGAAAAGAATAACAAAATACTCATTTTCTAACTTTAAAGTAACTTACTTAAGATATGTGTTACTTTAAAATAATATATACCAAATATAACACTTATCTCGATAATTTGTAGGGTTTATAATTGAGCTCTGTGTTAGTTTCGTGAGCTTTATCGACAAAATACATTATAATTGCATTCAAAACAAGTAAATTGGACAAGTGTAGAAAAGTACGTTGAGTTTTTATCGAAAGAAATGCCTGATATTAAAATTGATGACAATTGTCTGTTTAAAGTAGAAAGAAAAGACTGAATGTGTGTGTGTGCCTATTTAAATTCTAATAAATTAGAACAATTGGAAAACCAACATGCTGAGAAATTAGTAAAAGAAGGTTGAAATTACTTAAAACTTTTCAAAAATGAACACATACCATATGAAAATGTAATTCTTGTTGAATTTACGATGTGCTGCCCTGGAGCTAATACAGCAGATGGAAGAGTTTTTTTTTCAGTTAGTAAGGATTTTTGTGAAGTGATTAGTGAGAAATCAAAAAAGAATGCTAATATGTTTTAACTACAGTGCTTATCGTAAAATTCAGTATGAAGGATATTTTTTGCCCGAACTTTGCGATATATTAAAAAATGATATGTTGGAAAAAAAATTCATTCAATAGAAAAATACTCGTATAAGATAATAATTAAAAATAATGTAAGCGTAATTAGCTTATTTTTGTTTCAATTAATAAAACGTTTCATATATTTAAGTTGTAATTTTTTCTTAAATTTTTCGTCCACCTTTTCATGTAAAAATAAATGATCCCCTTATTAATACTTGTATCGTGCTACCAAAAAGTTTTAAGATCCAATTCAAATTTAACATGCAGTAGTTCCTTATATTCCACATGACACGCGTAATTAAGTCTCCAAATCTTGAAATCGCATCCTCCGATATACGACACCATAAATTGAATCGAATATCGCTGATCACGAAGTTCTGGAAGTAAATTGCTAGGCTACACGCAGGTCAAATACTAATCTAACAGAACTAATATTTTAATGTTTGTTGTTAAATATTTTATATTAAAAAAAAACTCTGTTACTCACTTATTTTAGTATACATAGTTTGGTCCTATTTTAGAAAATACCTTTAGTTTTCGCCAACTTTGCGAATTATTGTAGTCACAGAAAGACGAGATGTAGGCGAATTTGGAGCCAATTTTTTCTCCGTCACCAGAAATGTTAACTAAGCTAGGATTTTGTCTATAATTATATAAAGGTTCAAAATGATAAATCCATGTTTACGGCACACTATTTGAATAACAATGCTAATTTTATTTTGGTTTAACTTTATAAAATAGTTCTTAATTAACTGTTATGTTTTAATATTTTTTTATCTTTCTAAAATACAGTAATACCTGTTTTTGTGCGGTAGATAGGGACCGCATAAAAATTTCATAAACGCTTTCATATGACTAACAACTTTGTCGACATACTACAGAATTTTTTTTATGCGGTGAAAAGGGACAGCATAAAAAAGTCGCAATTAAAAATTAGGTAAATTATTTGCAAAATTTATGAGAAAGTATTTCCAAACAAAATAAGTAATTAAATTCCAAGTGGAAACATTTTTAAAACTTTTAATTTCTCATGGAGAAGTTTTTAAAATACACATACATAATTCACTGCTACTCATCGTAATTCAAAGCGCGCATCTTTCTGTGATTAGTTCAAAATTACTTTCGTCACTTGAAGATACACACACAATTTCAGATGATTTATATATTTTCCTCACCATAAAGTAAGTGATAAGTTTTTAAGACGATGGTCGGTTGATCAGTTGCTTGTAAACGTCACGATAACCAGATGTGCACGATCGAAGCTCTTTTTGGAATTTCAAACTCCTTTCGGAATTGGTATCTATTTTAAAAAAATGATTCTCCAATTTGTTGGGGGAATCTGAATTCCTGCATATATTTTATCCACTCTCATAGAATCTGGTCCTTCTTGTCTCTCTTATAATCTATCAAATTACTGATAATCTGTCATTGAAAGTTTCATCTTAAATTAAGTGCGTTCTGATATTGTGTTGAGAGAAAACAATTGAACTTGCATTATCGAGAGACTGTTTATAACTAATGTGCACAGAGAGAGAGAGCATCTTGAAGGGTATATATGTACATTTATAGAAAACATTACAGTGGCGACAAACCCGTCGAAATTCATATACCGCTTAAAAAATCGTACAAAAATAAAATCTCATAAAAAAGGACCGCATAAAAACAGGTTCTACTGTATGTTATTTTGACCAATTGGGAAATATATAAAAGAGTAATTTATACATAAATTCTTGAAAGTAGACATTTAAGAAATATATTACAGCAAAAACATATAATAAATTGTTTTAATACTTAATACAATTTTCAAAAAATCTAGAAATTTTTGTGCGAGAGCTACATTTTAAACATTGAAGCCCGGTGATGAAAAAATTATTTCTTTCAATATTAATCTACTACTGCTTTTGAATTCACAAGACATACAGGTTTATTAAGAAATAAGAAATGTATTCTTTTTCTGGAATTTCGTTGCGCGACACATAAAGCATTCGCGAATTGAAATTCCCCATTTTACTTAGAAATTGCTGCACAAATGAATGCTAGTTTATTTAAAATTTACGATTCTGACAAAATATTTTATCAACGAATTTATACAGCAGAAACACTGCGTTGTTGCAGTAATTGAGGAAAAAATTGTTTTTTAGAATAAATAACATATTCTATGAATTTAAAGGTAGAATTTTTACTAAAACGTTTTAAATTATAATTTTTCCTTTCACTTTATCTCAAGGACATTTACATTTAAATAAAGCAATGCAATATATTACAGAGCTTCCACATTTTTTGCAAATTTATTCAAATATAGAGATATCCCACAGAGATTATATTATGTAAACTCTCTTACCTCTAAAACTTTATATATCTTCGATTTAAAATGAAAAGTTTTTTTTTTTTTTTTTCTGTTTGTTTTTCACTTATAAATAAACTGTAAGATATCTGAATCACCAACCGAAATATATATATAAATAAATTTTATTTGAGCAATGTTATAAATTATTTCAAGAAAAACGTAGTTTTTAAATGCGAACGAATAAATTCGTAAGATAATTTTTAAAATTAATTTACAATGAACAAAAGTAACACCTTTTTAAGAAAAAAAAATAATATGGAATAAATACAGTTTTGCATTAAAAAATAATTTTACTATTTTAATATGTTTTTTAATATTTGTATGAAATATTTATAAATTCTTTTTCTTCAATTACTTCATAACCCCGGGTGGTCCTTGGCCTTAAGAGTTTTCCACCAGCCTTTCTTTCCTCTCATACGTGTGTTAAGATTTTTTGAAACCCTGCGCTCTTATGCAAAAGTAGGCCTTACCTGTGATCCATAAAAGTAGACAGTATATAGCAGGGAAGGCGAACCATTGGCACGCGTGCCATTGAAGGCACGCGACACAATATTTTCGGCACGCCACCTATCAAAACGGTTTGCATTTTAATTCAAAATAACAATGTTCAATATGAAGTATTACGACAAACGTAAGTGATCGATCAGTTTTCAGCGAGATTTTCTCAGTTAAAAGAATTAACGGAAACGCTCAAGTTTTTTTTTTTACCTTAACGTGACTTCATTTAATAAACTGAAGTTGTTCCAATTCTATTGGTTGTAAAATGAAAAGTTTGAAATGCAACTCTGATTGATTTCAATATGGATCCGAAAATTTGTTGAAAAAAGTTGGAAACAGTTGGAATTGATTAAAACAGAAAGATTAACAAGCAATATAAGTTATATTGTTTTCATTACTAGCATTTTAAGTTAAACTGATAGCAATGAAAGCAATATAAGTTAAAATGCTAGTAATGAAATTTTGGAATCATGCAATTCGAATTCAGATACAATTAGCTGTTTGAAAAAACTGGTTCATGCTATTTTAGCCATATTTTCATCTACCTATGCCTGAGAGTCATTATATTCAGAGATGAATAACATTAAAGACACACACAAACCGTTTGGAAGATTACTCCAATTCAGATTGCGTTCTGTAGTAAAAGTAATATCTTACAATTCTGTTATTTATCATCTAAGATATCATCACAGCAGAATTAACACTAATGTTACATGAATTTGAATTATACATTTATAAACAAAATATTTACTACTATACTGTGCAAAATGTATTTTTTGTTGTTATTAAAGTTTTGAGTTAGTATTTAGTTTTATTCTTTTCTCAATAATCACAAGTCAAAATTATTTGACGGCACGTCTATACCTCCTTAATCATTTCTTAAAGAAAAAATGGCACGTTGATCCAAAAAGGTTCGCCACCCCTGGTATATAGCATGTATTGCCAAATACTCGCACAAACGGCAATTTGAAAAAAAAAAAAAATGTGCACGACTCGCAATCTCAAAAATCTAGGCACAAACCGGTTTGACCGATGGCCGCATTTCAACTAAATGAGTTGAATGATTGTTCATGGTACTATGCCTAGACCTAAACATGTACAACGTTCATAACATAATAATAGCCTTACCACTTTAGCCAGTCGACATGCAGTTTGAAATCCCCTGCTTTTCGGAGAATATGTACAGGAATAATATTGACCATTAAAACTATCCAGACTATGATCTTATTAAAATTGATTCGAGAACGAAGCGTGGTCTATACCGAGGGCGAAGCCCTGGGTTTGGGCCCGGTTAGCCCATGCCTTAAGACGTCTCTGAGTCTCTCTTAGGGTAGCGAAATCCCTTTTTAGGCAGTCATACCATATGAGAGAGGTTGGGTCGACCTCTAGTTTTTGTTCAAATGGACATGACCAAAGAGATTTTTTGTGCTGAGCATTCTTTGTTCATTCTAACAATGTAGCCAGACCATTTTATTTAGATTTTAGTATATTCGATAAACTCTAATTCCTGAAGGCAGGGTAGAGTTCTTAATTTGAGCATCTGTGCCAAATGTCGCGTTAACTTTAGTTTCATCAAAAATGGCTCTTGGGATCCAACACTCAAAAACATCAAGAGTATTTTCATCATTTTGTATCATTGTCCAAATTTCTGATAAGTACAGTAGAACCTGTTTATGTGCTGTTCTTTTTTATGCGATTTTATTTTTGTGCGATTTTTTTCTGTACGATATTTTTTTTTGTGTGTGGTATATGAATTTCAACAACTCTGGCGCCACTGTAATGTTTTCTATCAATTTACTAATGGTGCATCGGAGAATGTTAGGGCCCTCCTCTCCCCCTCTCGAAAGTCAGGTTTTGCCTTTAATATTTTATAAATTGGGTAAATACTATTTAGCGTTAGTCTCAGGCCTTAGGCCCCTAGAGTCCTGCCCTCCTCCGTGATTCAGGTGTACCTTACGCCACTGAAACACTTTTATACACTTCAATACGCTCTGTTAATTTGTAATAAACAGTCTCCAGACAATGCACGTTCAGTTGCTTTCTATCAACGCGCTTGATTGAACACGAAATTTTCAATGACAGTGACATTATGAATAATTTGATAGATTATGAAGACGGGCAAGAAGAACTGGATTCTTTGAGAGCGTATGAAAATATGCAGGGCTTTTGCTTTCCAAAAAATTGGAAAAAGCATTGTGCACATGGCCCGCTTGTGATGAGCGAGAGCCTTAGTGCGATTGAAGACCAGCTAAGAAGAAAGGTTGATGCCCGTTACATTTGTCGAGACTAAAGCCTCCCATTGGCGAAGTGTGGTAATTTGAAGAGGGGTCCCGCGCACAGATGTCGTCCTCATAAATTGATCGAGTTTCAAAAGAATGAGATCATTCACCTATAGTCCTTGTCTTGCTTTATAATGCAAAGTTAAAAAAAACTCTTACTCCTTCTAAAAATTGTTTCTATAGAAATAACCTGAAATATATATATACAGGGAGTAAACATATATTTAGAGTATTTTTTTCTATGGAGAGTTGATTGTATTAAATATAAAACGTATTTTTTGTCTTATACAATAAATTATATATAGTTCCATATAAGTTGATAAGTTAGCTTTTTATTTATATTTAAATTGATAAAAATTTATATTTTGATTCATAATACTTAAAAAAATTGTCATTTTATTTTCGAATATCACACACATATATCAAATGCAACACCCATATCCTTTTTACACTGTCGACAAACTAAATAAGACATTTTTAAGCTCTTTCTACATAGTTACTGTAAAATATTATGTCACCTTCTTTGAACAACTAAGTTATCAATTTTCTAAATAAGTTATTTGACCAGTAAAATGTTTGACATAGATAAAATATTCAATTATCAGAAGTATAATTTTATGTTAAGTAAGCCATGAAGCTTAAAATTAATATTCAGAACAGTCAAAATGGTAGACCAGTAAATTTTTAAAAAAATGATTGAGGACGACATTTAATTTAGAAGAAAGTGATCCTTTGTCATTGAAGTTTATGTTTTCATTTACTGACACAAAGCACAAAAATCCACTTTGAAATTTCTTTACGAGATAGAAGAGAGCTTATAAAAAGCTTCTACACGTAGGTTCTTCATCACTAACTGAAAATATTTCGCTGATGGAAGTATTTGTATTTAATCTTTTTGGATCATATTTTGTTTACGTGTTTTAACTACATATAGTTCACATAGTTCTAAAATATTTCAACATATTTCAACAAAAGTATACAGATTGTAAGCCAATAAAATTATTCCTTGAATATTTTAGCTACATTTCATCGTGTTACTAACAGAGCCCTTTCAGTCATTTTTGCTACAGTGTTTTAGCCTTAGCATCTGTTTTCCATCATATCCAAAAATTAAATTTATTTTCATTAACTTACATAATTACGTTTAGAAATTTCGAAAAGACTAAGCTACTAATTCCATCTTGGATCATCAATTTGTTTTCTTTCATCTGCCTTCCCTTGTTTTGCCCCCATGATAATATATAACTTAAATTTGTTAAAAAATATTTTACAAATATGTTAAATGTGTTCAGTCACTTACAACAAATATTGTTTAAACACCCAGATGTTGTGAACTTTTTCAATTATGATTACTTATTGGGAGTTAAAAAGTAATGTTAGAACAATAAATAATTTTCATTTGTGTTTGTTTCAGATACTTTTTTCTTTTTCTTTTCACGAATTTAATTTTCACTATAAATTAGGTATCTTACTATTATTTTTTACACCCTTTTATAAGCTTCACTCGAATGTAACAGAAACTTTGAACTCAATTTATACCCACTTTAAAAGGTCAGATTAATTCGAAATTTCGCTCACTTGTCCTGAATAGATGACAATACAACAATTTAATAATTTTGTTCCATTGTCCTGATCAGAATCTTCAGGACTAACTTCCAGATTCCATTTCCAGATTTGGCGACTAAAAGATCAAGTTACAACTTAGTTCGATTAATTATAAAAGGATGTTTTTTCGATTTTTTTTTAAACTGTAGTTTATTTAAAGAAATTTTTTTTAATTCGTTTTTTATTCTGTACTTTCAGTAATAGAAGAATTATAAAATTTGAAATTTAGAATTTTTTTTAATGTGTTGTATGTATATTTAAAGCATCCCCAAATGTATGATTTTGTAGAGAGTGTCATTTTTTGATTCTCTTAAAGTAATTATATCCATTCTATAATAAAAGATACGCTAAAGAAAATTTTTCATTATATATCTTTCCAAAGACAACAAATGTAACTTATCATATAAAAAAAATCATTCAGAAATTTTAAAAGTGAGATTTGTTTAAGTTAACTACGCTCTTTTTTGTCCAAATTTTGTTTATATGATAACTGAATTAATGTTTCATTGATATGTTTCAGTTAACATGATCGGGAGATAAAATTGAAAATAATTGGTTTTATATAAAAAGCATATATAAAAAGAAATTATTTATTTACCGTATTTAGTTTAAGTAACTTATAGTGTTTTAAATCCACCTTTAAGTGAACAACCTACCAGATTAAATACATTAATACGAAATTACGATTAATACGAAAGTTTCTATCGCACTTATGTAAGAAATATTTTTAAATAAATCTCTCTTGCACGCATCACATGTATAATGGCTTACTAGCAAAACAAAAAGAACTAGAAATCGAAAACATCGCATAAAAATATGGCGGTCATTTTTTTTAATATTCTATTTAATCAATTTATCCAATTAGTAACGATTGAAATGTTTGCCTTTAATGTAGATTAAGGTATTTTCGATCCTTCTTTATACAAAATCAACTCTGCAAATTCAATCCATTTCGTAAATTCGTTTAATTTTACAATCACGCATGAAGGCTTATTCAAATACAGTAAAACCTGTTTTTGTGCGGTAGATTGGGACCATATAAAAAGAAACCGCACAAAAAAATATGTGAAAATTTTATAAATATTTACATATAACTAACAACTTTGTCGACATACTACGGAAACATTTTTGAATGCGGCGGAGAGGGGCACTTAAAAATGTCCATTATTTACGAAATTTCTGAGAAGATACTTCCAAACAAAAAAAAATAATTAAATTCTACATGGAAACATTTTAAAAACCTTTAATTTTTCATTGTAAGCATGGAGAAATTTTCGAAATGCACATACATAATTCATTGCTACTCAACATAATCCAAAGCGTGTATCTTCCTGTGATGACGATAACCAGATATTCATGATCGAAGCTCTTTTTAGAATTTCAAACTCCTTTCGAAATTGGTATCTCTTTTAAGAAAATGTTTTTCCGATTAGTTGGAAAGCTAAATCCATGCATATATTTTATCCACTCTCAAAGAATCCGGTTCTTCTTGTCCGTCTTCATAATTTATCAAATTATTGATAGCCACTATCATTGAAAGGTTCGTCTTCTATCAAGTGCGTGCTGCTTGTGCGTTGAGAGAAAGCAATTGAATTTGCATTGTCGAGAGACTGTTTATAACCAATTAATAGAGCTTCTTGAAGTATATATATGTACATTGTGATAGAAAACATTAAAGTAGTGCCAAAGTCGTTAAAATTCGTATACCGTATATAAAAAAGATCGCACAAAAATCGTACAAAAATAAAATCGCCCAAAACAAACCGCACTAAAATAAAATCGTATAAAAATGGACCACTCAAAACACGTTCTACTGAAGTAAGTTTTCAAAATAGTCCATGCTCAATTTCAGATTCTTCAAATTTCATATATAGTTTTTTTTTATTCAACTTTTTGTTCCAAACATAAGCTCGTATATTTAGGTTAGTTTTGCAAACATAATCCTTTTCTGAGAAGTTTAATCGCAATATTAATTGTAGTTTGGGGATTTTTTTTAAATTAAAATATATTTATAATGAATCTTCTTTCTATAAAAAATGGATTTAGGATAATTGAATAAACCGGTTAGATGGATTCCTTCCTTGTAGATTTTTTTTATATAATTTTCCATCTGTGCAATAATAGATGAAGTGCAACTATATTTTTTCTGATCCCAGCATAAATCCTGACATAATGTGCTCCAATTCTCTCCTGATTCATCAATAAACTACCGCTTAAAACACCACTGCGTATGACAATAAAATATGCATACTATTTTAATATATTTGCATAAATAATTTTGGAAAATGTACAAGATCTTCCTGTAATGAGTAGAATAGATAAAATAGATTATTCTTATAAATAAGGCAATCAAATATGAATATCGCACTATACTCACCATTCATACTGAACTCCAAATTTTAAGTACGTTGTACAAGAAATGCTAGGCCCTTGTCCATGCTTTATTTCTTTGTTTGCCTCTTTCTACACTAAGCAAATAAGGCAATTAGCTATGTGATCTTATTTTTTTTAATATTCTGTAATTGTCAATAAATAAAATAAATTTTATTCTATTTTTTCTTCATGCTTGGATAAGTCGCAAAAGAAGATATTATTTCGAAGATTTCCTCTTGCTTATGACGTACTTTAAAGATGTGCGTCTTAAACTACTGAGTACGAAAAACTAAGAATATTTTGCATAATTCTATTCTATTGATGAGGAATATTTTTCTCAGGCATCTGAAAAACTATCGTTGTAATCGAAATTAAAACGCCAGTTTTCCTTATTTCGGCACAAACTGGTGAAAAATTCAAATTTCAACTAAAAAGAATCGACCATCATTGCTTAAAAATAAGAGCGTATTTCTTATTGTTCTTTGAATGCCTCATTTTAGATTTAATCTTTTTAGTTTGTGTTGATTTTTCTTTCAATATTTATATATGTGTGCGTATTTTTTTTCTTTTCTTTTTTCTATGATTAGTTTTGTGCATATTTTAACTGAATATATCTTGGACGTCTAATATCTTACATGATTATGACACATATTTGTTATTTTTATCTTATCGAAAAACTTCATTTCTTAATTGGAAAACGATGATTTATTTTTATTAGGTCTGTTTGAAAGTTCTCTCATAACGTTATTTGAAATTTGAAAACACATACCCATGTTTATTTAAGATATATGTTGTGATCTTTCTTATATATCACTGCATTTCAAAATTATCTGGGAATGCGGTAGCCCAGTGGTCAAGGTATCGGATCATGGTAGGCATGTCATAAGTTCAAGCCCAGTAACTCTTAAAGACCCGCCGTGTAAGGCAGCGATGCAAGTTAAATCTGTCGAGAGCTGAAACGTCCTCCCATTGGTGAGGTGTGGTAGTTAGAAGAGGGGGTTACCAGCTCAGTAGTCATCCACATCACTTGACCATGGTTCAAAATGCGTGGTCCGTCGCCAAATGCCCTCGTGTAGCTGAACAGTGCGACGTTAATATTCACTCACTCTAAATTATCTGAAATAAAATTATCTGATTTCATAATTAAGTTAGAAAAGGTCGCGTAAATATAGGCACCGATAAAATTCCTTTAAGAACTGTAATTTGCATGTGGATTCCTACAAAAAAGAAACGGTACAGAAACGCATCGAAATTTAGTGAAAATTTTTGCGGATTGTTAGTATCGGATAAAACGTGCAGGAGGTGGTTCGAGAAATTCGAAGCACTTGATTTCAATCTTAATGATAAGTCACTTTGGATGTAGGATATTGTGGAAAAGCTTAAATTCCCAAATTATTTCAGACCATATTTGGAAACGAGAATAGAGCTATATAAATGTTCCAGATGGTTGAGAAAATTTCAATGCGACTCGTCATTTGTACATCTCTGCTTTCTCGACACAAAAGAAAAAAAAACCTTTCTCAGATTGGAGGAAAACTGATGTTGAAAAGTAGATTATCCACGAAAACATCGTAAAGAAAAGCGCATACTTTGGACCCAAACAATATGGCCCCTCAACCTCTAAACTGAACCTAAGCCTGGATACTAGAATAACTATTGTAATATTTACCCGGTTCGTAATTGCAAGGTATTCTTCCCATTGTAAGTAGGATTACGCCGCCCATATCCCCACGTGCACCACTAAAATATTGCGGGTCTTTCATGTGACATCACGCCGACAGCCATGAGAAACCCAACTGCTTGATTCCACACCTGTCAGCCGAGACCCAGAGTGTAATTCTATGTGAAAGAAGCGACAGCTCTCCCCAAGAAAGTAGAGAGACAGTCCATTTTGAAACTGTAGTGGTATCTTCTTAAGCTAGTAACAACCGACGGACAGAGGTGATCACATTTGTCTAGTGTTCATGTTACTTGGCTTCAGATCCATAGGTCGCGGGTGCCATCCGCGTGTACTTTTAGAACAGTACCAGCTTTCTACGCCCGGTTCTCAGGATATTCACTTCCACATTGGTGACCCTGGCTGATTTAAGCAAAAACGCAACCTTCTGATCTGTCGTGGCGCCATCTACAGGCACCAAAAGCAATCAAAGTCGCAAGATCCACTTGAGGCAGCAATCAAACTCTTCAGTTTCGATTGACGCAGTAACCAAAGTCGTCAGACTCGCTTGATGCAACACCTTCAATTAACAGCAACAACTCACATGCTACACACGCTCGTAACAAAAATTGTTCGCCTATCCACCGACTCACTGATGGGGGAGTACTGTAGCGGTTGTTTAGCCAGTAACAGCCTCCAGACAGAGGAGATCACTTTTGTCTAGTGGTCATGTTACTTGGCTTCGGATCATAGGTCACGAGTTCTGTCTACCGGATATGCGCCACCACAAAAAACTCAAAAGAAAAATTATGGTGCCTCCTTCTTTAAAAATAACATATTCTATAGACTTGAAAACCTCAATAGTTTGAAAAACTTGTAATCAAAGATGTATATTGTAATAGATATCTATAGACGTAATAAGTCAATTATTTAAATTTCTTAACTCTCAAGGTACACATTAATTTTCCCAAACGTCACACTGTGTATATATGGAGGGCTATTGCATTATGGGCTTGCGAAACTTAACGAAAAGCTCAACTCGGAAATACACTATTCGCAAATAAATCATTTAAAAAACACAGTCAAAGAAAATATATTGGCGATGTTTAATAAGAAACACACCAGACACACATATGTCATAATGATAATGCAAGAAAAGATGTTGCTCTGTAGGCTTGTCAGAAAATCGTAGATTTACGCTGAGGAGTTCTGTCTCATCTATCATACTCACACTTATTATCCACCGATTATCATCTAGCTCTCTTGTAATTTTTTTTAAGGGGACATGGTACGATTTACGCAAACATTTTTAATTTAAGGATTTTTAAAATTTTTTGGTAGCCTCCTATGTATGTATATTATGTTAAACAGATTTTGTGCTCAAAATTTCATATAAAGCTAGCCATGTAATTTTTTACAGAAAAAACTTAAAATTTGTGAAGTGATTTTGAAATGCTACTCCTCCAACAAAAATTTACGTACATGTACGGAATTTGATTTACAAGTACGTCAAACTATGTATAATAAAAGTTGGTATGAGTTTTGCGTTAACGTGATTGGTATTCATACAATACTTCTTTTTATGAATATTTACTGAAAATTCCTCAAAAAATGTATAAATTCTGAGTTTAATTATTTTAAAAAAAAATAAATATTGCTTTGATTCAAAAATGCATACCAACTTTTGTTACATGTACTATTAGCAATAGGTAAAAAAAATTACAAAGCATTAGGCGCAATAGAAAAAAGCCTTAGCATTTTAAATGAAGACAAAATAGTTATTTTATCTTTCTGAGGTAAGTCAGTTTAAAGTTTTGATTTGCCATAGGGATGTGAATAAAAATTAACGTGAACGCTATCATAATTCTGCGTTTTTTAAGTTTGGAGCTTTCAAATTTTGTGAGGTTATAGAGAAAAGTATATAAAGAATAATTTAGGCTAAAAATTTAATTTTGATTTGTTGACCGATTTTGGTCAATTGAATCATACTGTGTCCCTTTAAGTGGATAAAATTTAAACTTGAAACAGATGTCAACCAAGCACCACTTGAGTTTTTCGCCTTCGAAGCACTGTTCAAAAATGGTATTTGCAAATTGTCATCACGCTGCAAGAGGTCACAAATGACTACATAAATTAAATTGCTCTATAAATTCTACTGAAGCTATGGCAAATGTATTACTTTCTTTCAGTTTGGAAAGAAAAAGTATTTACTCTTGGACCAAATTCTCTTTATTTATGTGATACTGATGTGGTTTTGTTCTTTCAAAACAATGCCTCTCATTTCAATGAAAAACTCATTAAGTCCATGGTGTTTAAATTACATACATCATAAATCAAGCTAAACATAGCAATTTTTAATCTCCAAGTTCTTGAAAAGTAAAGCATATTGTAAAGAAAATATTTAATTGCGCGCTGCTGGTAGAAATGTCTTACTCGTTAACTGTTTCTCTCCAGGTAATTTACGCATTAATAAATTGTATTTAAGACATTTAATTTCTGAATTCAACTCCATTTTTATTCATTGTGCTTCCGTTTTGCACGTGTCAGGATCTGTTTAATAATTCTTCTCTAAATATTCCATTTCAGTGCAAAGTAATGTAAGTCATAATATTTTAATCACTAAAAATGGAAGTGTTTGTTTATTTAATAAACGTTAATGAAGGGATCCTGCAACTTCTAGAGTGTTTTAACGTGAGGTTTATTTGGTTTCCATGCCAGGTAATTTAATGCAAGTCAAGTTCTCTCTTCGTGTGCTTGGATATAATGAATTTATAAGCTTTTAATGACATTCTTAAGATATCTTTTTCATTGATTTTTTTTATCATAATTTTTAATTGCTTAGATAAAAATAATTTTAAATGTTTTCTAGTTTATTAAATTACAAAACAAAACAATTTTTTTAAAAAATAAATTTTGCTAGATCATTAAATGTTATAAAATTCGCAGTTGTAATTGTTCCTAGCCATTAAAAGTAAAAATGAAAAAAAGGTTACTTGTCAATGAAGTGAAGACTCTGCTCACAAAAATGAGTGTTTTCTATGTTAAAATATTTACACTATTAAAAAAAAATCTAAAAATTATAAGAAAAGAATATTTTTCAACCCAAATCTTTCATAGCTTAGATGGTAATTGTTAAATACAAACAATAGACCTTAAAATATTACAGCATCAGCACGAATATTCGTTAATGAAATTTTTTTGTGTAATCAATACAAATATTAGAAAATAATGCTTTTCATGTGGAGGAAGCTCTTATTAAAGTGTATTACTTTACTCATGTGACAGTAGCTAAGAAAAAAATGATTAGAGTTACATTAGTTTATAGGCATCTCCTAAAAATGACACTCAACTGAATTTTATTCGAAGCAATTACTACTTTCTTTTAAATCGTAAAAAGCGGGACATTTTTAATAGGCAAAGAATTATTCATTTTACACAATATATATTTATGATAATACTTAACTAAAGAAACATCATCGTATTAAATGTAAATAAAAAAAGCTGTTTTAAAAATCCAAGAGAGATTCAAAGAGCAATTCTTCAGAATTTCTAAATAACACAGAAGTAATGATTGCATTTTTTCTCCACTATGTTAATCTCAATAAAAAATAAATAATTTATTTTTCTCTCTAGGAAGAGTTAATTGAAGCATACACAAGATTTAAAAAAACGAAGTAATGTTTGTAATACTATAATCTCAAAAGAAGTAAAATATAATTTCGGAGAGCGAAATGTAAAAATAATGGAATAATTCCTAAAGTACTTATTTGAAGTTAAGGGAGAATTGTTGGTTTTTTCTTATTGTTACTTCTTTTGTGTTGACGAATAAATATCAGCTAGTTTGCCACAAAATTCATCCAGATTTCAACTTAATGTTGCATGCAATCTTCTAGAAACGCAACATAATAAAACAGGCATAATATTTAGATCGTTTTAACAGAAAAGAACTAATCAATGTTAAAAAAACAAACAATGTAAACATGTATATGCCCATATAATTCACTAGTAGCAAATCCTCTGTGAAAAAAGATTCAAATTTACAGTATTTTTGATTTATTGAAGTAGAAATAATAACAGACATGCTATCACTTCATAACGAGAATAGACTCTAATTTACCGCAAAGGTTTTGTTACTGTTTTTGTTACATTTGTTACTAAAGTAAAAATGATGGCAAATAATAGACATTAATTTTTTGATAAAAACTAGGACGTAACAAACAAGAACATATATTTATACCTAAGAACACTGAAAAAAATCTTTGCAATCTGAAATCAAAATCAACCAGTAAATTTTCATATTATGTTGTCAAAAATCATATCAAATCTGAATTCTAATCGTCAACTGAAGAATTCTCACATCGAGATTAATTACAAAAAGTATGCCAGTTTTTGCAACGTAACTTATAATACCAAACGATTAAATATCAGTAAATAAAGTAAACAGTAAGAAAAATTAAAGTTATATAAATTATTAAATCAAAATAGACAATTATAGTATGATAAAGAGAATAATTTCCAACCTAATAGATATATTAAAAATTTCAAAAAACATATTCCATGTCCACAAATTACATATTTTGATTAAAATTTAAATCTAAATCAAGGGCGTAGTAATTAACTTTTTATGTATAGTAACATTCACAAGTCCAGGTGGCGGGTTGAAAGGCATAGTCGGCTGTAGAATAGTGCAAGTTATCGTTCATTCCAATTACTTTTTCTACATTACAAAGTGTTTTGTTACTGAAATAGAAATATTTATAAATAATAGACATACTCACATATCATAATAACGAGAGTCAGCTTTATATAATATTTCTTAGAGCATATTTCTTTTAGAATGGTATAAATTTTTAATTAATCAAAAGATCCATTTCTTTATTTAATTTGAAAAACAAGTAAAACTTTTTACGAAATATACGGGCTACACATCAAATGCAAATCCATTTATGAATATCGATTTACGTTCCCTTTTTATAAAAAATGGAACTCAATTTCACTTAACTTTGCATTTTGAGAAAAATCGAGTTACTTACGAAGAAAATAGTTTTGTAAGAAAGTTTTTTATCTCAAAATACTCTCGAGAAATCTCATCATAAAAAGCCAACGTTACACCTTAAAAACCCTGCCACATATCCCCATAAAGCAAATTTTACGGGCGGATTGCTTCATTTTCTGTAAGAATTATTTCTAAATCTCCTTTTTCTTTTATATTCTATTCTACACTTTTTATCCTTCTTCTAAGACTTAAATGTTCTTTATTTTTGTTGAAAAACGTTCTTATCTTCTAATCTTTGCCACCCATTGTTTCCGACCCTACCTATTGCTGATGCGGTTAAAGCGGTTGGTTTTAAACATTGCGTAGGCGGCCTGTGAACCGCCCTTATTAGCTTCTTTGAAGGGGATATTGAAATTTGCGAGAGGTTAACAAGCTATTGGAAGTATTTTAAAAACTTATTTCAAATAATCTCATGTCGGTAATTTTTAATTTATTAAAAATTTTATTTTTACTATCCTAAAATTTTTTCAACAAAACTAGAGATTTGTGATGTGATTTTAAAAAAAAATTAACGGATACAAAACAAGAAAAATTTAATTGCTTAGCTTTTAATATGAAAAAAAAAATGAATTGAAAACTCCTTTTTTCTTAAAAACCATAGTAATAATGTTTATTATAATTGTTTTGGTATTATAAATACAACTTTGGGAGCAAAATATAATGTTGTAACTAGTATTATGAATAACTTAAAATGCCTATTACTTTTTAAAATGCTTGCCAGATTATTTTAATGTAAAATTTTGAAAATCAGCCCAAATAATGGTAATTTATTGTCTGTATTGCCAAGATATTAATATCACTACTTATGGTAACTAAGGAATTACTTTTAAAATGCTTTCCTAATTATTTTAATGTAAAATTTTGGGAAAAAAACACAAATAATGACAATTTACTGTCTGTATTGTCAAGATATTGAGATAACTACTTATTGCAACTGAAGAAAACTAAGTTATTGAATACAAAATTAAATATTAACGTTACAAAGCATGAATATAATAACTGTATAACGATATTTGAGACACACATTTAAGCCTATTTTAAAAATAATTAATTATTCATTTGCGTGATACTTTGAAGTACCCGAGAGTTATTGGAGACAGATGTTTTTCGAGTTAGAATGATATTTAAGTCACACTACAAGGCTGTTCACAAGGGCTATTGGCGACGGACTTCGTAATTTTGAAGCATAGTCAAGTGACGAGTATGACACCGAGCTAGCGTCTTCCTTCTAACTTCCGCACCACACCCACGAGGGGATGTCTGAGCCTCAGATGGGCCCCTCTACGTGACGGGTCTTCAGCAGTACAAGGCTCGAACTCATGACAAGTCGACCCTGATTCCGTAACCTTGACCACTAGGCTATTGCTGCTACGAGACTAATGTTGTAGTTTTGAATCACAGTCAAATGACGTAAATGACGCCTGAGCTCTAGTATTTCTCTCTTTAAAGCAGTGGTTCTCAAACTTTCAATACTTGCGACCATACATACTTGCTTCAAACATAATTTTCATCGCACACCCCCCTCTCCATACAATAACAATGTATTGAATTCGATAATGCGATATTTTGATGCTAAAGCTACAAGATGACTTTAACTTAAGTGCCCCCGACGTATATAAACGTCTAGCTCATCCAAAGCGTTGATTGCCCCGACGTATATATGCGTCTTTCAAAAATACGATCTTTTCTGCTTACTGCTATCCATAATATTATTCAGAAGGCTTTGGAATGCAATAAAAGGACCTTGACAGTGTTTGCGAAGGATTTACCTATTTCTAAGAAACTCCTTATTTATCCCCGCCCCCCCCCCCCGAAAAAAATACCACATACGCGGGCATACGCGCAAAATGGGGGCATTGGGGAGCAAATCGCTTAACGTTTAAAGGGCAGCCAAGGGATTAATTATAAATCGTACAAATTATCAAGATAAATGTTAATTTTTGAATATAATTTTATATATGACAAGCCCATGGGGTCACTGGTAATTATTAAACTTGTTCTTAATTTAGTTTTGTTAAGTTAACTATAAAATACATTGTGCAGTACTGATACATTTATAGGTGTATTATATCAGTGTAAATGTTTTTTAATTACGTCGAATGTATTTTTTTTTTGTTTGCTTTCAATAAATTAATATTTTTTTAAATAATCCTTTGTTTCCGACTTTTCAATATGTTCGTGCCCCCTCCTAAGGTTATCATACCCCTCTAGGGGGCGCGCCCTACAGTTTGAGAAGCACTGCTTTAAAGTTTCACATTACGCCGAAATTAGAACTTTGAGCTTCGACATGTTCGACGTATTTTGGTTCTCTCCATACGCCAGATGGTTACCGGTAGCAAGAGTTGAACTACAACTCGACAGGAATAATACCAGTCACTGGTTCACTACTGTTACCTTTCGGCTACAACGGACCTGATAAATATTTAAAATATGTCGTTATTACAAAAATCTTACTGTGAAGAGCTTCACTAAATTAGGAAAGTAAAAAAAAATGGAAGATTGCTTATAAATTAATAATTATGATTAGAAATAATTTTGAGAATGTGATTACATATCATTGCACGAATACTACCAACTAATTTTAAAATTAATCAAGTATTAAGTTTTTTAATTATACTCGTATTTTACATTTAATAGTAACTTCGAAAGATTTTGAAAACTTATGAATATTCAAAGTCATTATAAAATATACGTCCTATTTTTGCCAATTAAAAACGTAAATATTAAAATAAATAGCTACAGTTTAATATATATATTTCTTTTTTCTTTTTTTTTATTCTTTTTTTTTCTTTTTTTTTTTACATTTTCATTGCTTTGAATTTTTAATGAAATGTTTGCACAATTTTAGCTATATGTTAGAAAATCTTATTTCTCAAATTAAGAAGACTTGGTACCCTTTGAACAATTTTCTTATTTATGTTTTTAAAAAATTATACTTTAGCATTTTATGTAATGCTTCTATTCAAGAAAATGATACGAGATGAAATTTTTCACATATTATTCACACAATTTTAAAAATTTAATTTTTTTCGAAGAAAATTTGGAAACGTTTAAAATCCTACTCCTTTTGTAAATATTAATTTTTTTATCAGAAATGTTTTTTGTAATATTCTGATGGATTTTCTAAACAATTTTAGGGATCGATTTTACAATAACTTAATTTGTTTTTGAGAAAAAAAAATAAAATGTGGATATGCATGCTAAAAATCAACAAAAAAGCCAATATCTCTTACATTTAAATTTTTTTAAAATAAAGTATTCAGTTTACAGCAAAATAGATCCCTAATTTTATTACATGATTTATATATAACACGCAGGAAAAAAAATGGAAGTGATTGGTAGATAATTGTGGAAGGAGTAGCATTTTGAATGCACTAATGTTTCAAAAAACAAAAACTGAGAAAAACCACTTTAAAATTTATAATTCTGAAAAAATAATTATAATAAGCTTAAATAAACTTAAAATACCACTTTAAGATATTAGTTATACATTTTTCTTTAAAATAATTGTATTTTCATATTTTTTCAACCCATACATTTTTATAAATGATCAATTTTTAGAGAGTATTAATTGCATAAGAAAATTAAAGAAAAATGTTAAAAAAAAATTTTATCTGTCACGACAGAAATTTTAGTTCATTTTCTTCTTATAATATTGAAGTATTACATTTGTATTAAAAACATATCAGGAATAAGAACTAAAATTATAAAATTATTAATGTAAAATGCCTTAAATCAAAAATTTTACATTCACACATTTCACAAAGAAAAAAAATGATTGTGTATTGTATTTCCAAGGTAGTATTCTGCTTTATATATTACACATTCTTTTTTAATGTTATTATTTCTCTTTATAAAATAGATTTTTTTATAAAAACGCTTCTTTTAGCTTTTTTTTCTAAAAAGGGGGCGTGGCTGAAGCCTAATTTTTATTCAAATGAGGTTTTATTCAACTTCTAACTTTCCGACATGCACAAGTGATATATCAATCGAAAGATAATAATGCAAAGGATAAGATTAAATAAAAATAAAAAAAAAAATGATAGGTCTGTCATTTTGGGGGTACCAAGTCCTCTTAATGTAACTTATTCTACTTAAAAAAATGCAGCATTTTATTAAAAAATTTAATACTACTAATAACATTCGAAAATTAATACAAAAATGATAAGTTTTACATTTAAATAAAAATTGCACTTTAAATAAAAATAAAGAATGATCCTTATATATTTTGCTTAAATAAAGATTATAAACTTTCTGCCCACGATGTTCAAGAAAATGTAAGCTCTGCTGTAGTTTTTATAATTTAATTTTTCATTAAAAATAATTTAAAATGGCTTAAAATTAAAATTGATCACAGACATTCGAAACTAATAATATGGATGTTAATTTAAAATAAATATAGTATAAAATATTTATAGTATAGTATATCAATATAGTATATAGTAATTTAAGTATAAATATAGTATCTACATTGCTTTTTAAAAATTTAAGATCTCTTTCTTTTTACGTAGACAAAAAGATGTATTTTTCCCTTGCTTTTGAAGGAATGAGAGATCATTTATTTTAATCGAGATTGCTTAGTTTTTATGATACTGAAAAAATAGCTACACGTTAAGAGGATGGTGGACCTTCAAAATGTCAAATTTTGGTCAAAATTGCGATTTTGATTTTTTATACTAATAATATTACTTACAATTCATAGAATAATTCTGTCAAAGGATTTTGTCATTTTAATTTATAATTACTGAATTAATTTTGTATTTTACTCAAATAAATGTTTAAAATGCACTTTTCGTAGTTTGTAAATTTTCCCTTTTTATTGTTAGTAAAATGCTCCTTGCGTTTCAAGTTATGTCATATCTTTTTGAAATTTTCTCAACTTATGAAAGATGATATAATTCACAAATTTGTACGTTAGTTTTGTAAAGAATTTAACAGATCGTATTTTGTGTTGTTTTGAATAACTTGAATGTGTGATAATTGGTGAAATATTTCATACAATATAATTTTTTTTTCTTTTTTTCATCAACTTTTATTCTGAATTTAAAATCCATGCACAGATGTATTTTGTTGTAGTTCAACTATGTATAAAACAAAACTTATGTACGTATCTTAAAAACTAACGCGCAAGGAGCATTTTTAAAAACAATTTTAAAAATTTAATTATTTAAAAAAATCAGTTTATAACAGTTTGTCTAAAAAAATATATATTTAAATTATGAAATATAGTAATCACATTTACTGTATTAATTCAATTTTCAGCTGATTAAGACAACAATTTAAGAAATTAGTTTTAATGTTCCACCGTCCCCTTAAATTATATCAATATTCTTTTTTTAAAAAACATACACTTAGTATTCTCCTCTGAATTGACTAATAATGAAATTAAGTATGTCAGTAGGATCATTAGACATGTTTTTCTGCATTTTTATTCATTAAAACGGAACATCGTACTCTTCTCGTAGCTAATTTTATTGTATAAATTTTGTTAATTATAAATTTAAGAAATTTTCATGAAATAACAGATAATGTTGTATGAATCTCTTCACTTTTCTGTTCTTTCAGTGGACTATCCAGTTCTATAATCCTGAGTGTAACTTATTTTTTAATGAAATGAAATGATGTACTAAAACAATATAACACTCAAACTGTTTTTTTATTGTGGTACACGTTTAACTGTTTCAAAATTTGTCGGCACACTAACAATAAAATAAGTTCAAAGAATTTTACTCATCTGTAATACACTGTGTAAAATAGTTTATGATAATAATTTTCAATGTTGAAAAAATAATATGCACGACAATAACAATAAAATGTTTATTGAGTTATATATTAAAAATTAATTATAAGAATATATTCAATGCGAAATTTCAGCTTAAGGATTTTTGATAATTCTTTTATATTTGGTCGTAAAAACGATAATAACACTCTCATTTTGTCATGTACATTTAAAAGTCTCGATCTTTTTTTATTTATTTATTTATTTGTTTTTGTTAATGCTAAAAATCAGAATTCACGCAAATAACAAACTTTTTTGGGAGCTATTATGAGATTACCGCCTGTAGTTTTTATCCAAAATGAATTGACTCTTCCAGATGTTTTCAAAATAAATTCGTTCTTCCTCTTCATTCAAATTCATGTCAAGATATATCTGTTAGCACAAATGTATTATGTGATCTTAATCATTTTTATAACTAAGTTTGGGAAGTAATGTTAAGTCAGAGTATAATCAAGAATTTAAAAAAAAATTGGTGGCACACAAAAGTGTAGCAGCGCAGTGTGGTTGAAAATCACTGTTCTAATGTATAGGTTCCTAAAAGAGTTCCTACGGATCCCTCGGGATCCTTGTAACTCATGCAGGGAACAATGGAAAATGAAAAATTATTTGAGGGTGAGTGAACAATGGATAGAGGTCAGCGAAAAGTATAATATAGATTTAACTATTTGTGATTTTATTTTTAAAGTTAAAATAAATTAATCATGATTTTTAAGTACTAAAATAATTGAGTAAAATGCTATAAATAGATACACACAAAATACAATTAAGGACTAGCATCCCTCACTGGGGGCAAATTCCGGGAGCGGTCCTCTATGCAGATTTAAATAGGAACGAGGAATCTCACTTCCACATTCAATAACGTCTAAAACATGCAAGTATAAAAAAGTATAAAATTGTAGGGATTTTGTTTCGTTTGTGTGTGCATAATCCGGATATGTGAAGAAAATGCAACAAATTTTCCTTTGTTATGAGCTGAAAACAGATTTATTCTTTGAACTGTTGTGATTACTAAAGTGCATTATTTAAGTATTAAATACAATTTATAAGTTATACATAAATTTTTTAACCAAAACTATACTTCTGTTAAGGTATCAGAATACGTTAAAAGGACCAAATTCGGTCAAAACACATATTTGTTTTATTTATTTTAATGAAAAGAGCTATATTTTGGCTTTACAAACATACTTTGTTTTGTTTCTACGCTACCTAAAAGGTAAGCTATAATCAGTTTAATAAAATTAGAAAAACTGAAAGTGGGTCTAATGTACCAGAAGTGGGCATTTAAATTGTTTAAAACCTATCCATGGCGAGTCTGATAACTCAAATTATGAATGTATTTCTATAAAACTTTTTGAACCTGATATTTATATTATTTTCTAGAGAATGCACTAAAATATCTCTTATTGCATGAATATGTTTTGAGTTATAGCCTGTTGTTAAAATAATGGTCTCGTATAAAAATGTTCCATTTCTTTTATTTATTCGATCAGTTCTAAAATTTTTAAATTTTTATAGAATATTAAAATTTTAGTACGTTCTCTATATAAATTCATCTAATTTGTTTTATTCATACTTTTATGAATAAAATTTTATTATTTTCTGCTGTAGTTGCTTTGAAGTTTTTCAAAACTATTACTAAAATTTCACTTATAATTGTGTTTGTTGTAAAATTTAGATTTTTTTTTAAATATTATTAGTTATTAATTTTTAGTATCTATCGACATTGATTATCAAAAAATCATTTATAAAGTTTTATTATGGTATTTTTTAAAAAAAGTTCTCCAATCGCGCGCGTATTCGGATACCTTCATTCGTAAAATAGTCTTATTATATAATGCTTATCAATACCATTTTCATTTATAATTTTCATGACATCAAGTTTGAGTTTTTTATAAATGTTTTTACTATGCAATGAAATACAGCTATTTCACTGGAAGGTTAGTGACCAAATTTTTGGTATGAAAAGAGAATCATGGGTACAGTACATTGGGGAACCATTGTTCTAAAGTGATATAAAAAATGAAAGAACATTCCCGAGCTCCGAGGTGTAAAACTTTTATTCGCGTTGCAACAAGAAATTACTCCAAAAAACGATTCTATCATAAAAAAGTTTTCATAGAAAGGAAGAATAAACCAATTTTTGAAGAATTCCTAAAAGTGTCTACTTTTATATCTTCATCTTGATTTTATCACACTATATTTTTGAACTGAGACAAAATTCGATTTGATTTATTTATGTAGGGACTTTTTCATTTTCCCCCAGCTATTCTGTTTGTATGACTTCCAAAAGTAAGCATGCATTCTAAAAGAATTTATTCTTGTAGGTATTGGAGATATTTTTGGGTAAGACAAGTTACTTTATATATAAAAACTGTAACGAAGATACTTGATTATGGGGGAAAAAGCGGAAATATTTAAGAAATATCGTTTGGCGATATAGGTAATATGGGTAAAACCGCGCATGAAACAAGCAATACATTTATCAATGCTCGAATAATTTGAAAGATATCTTTATTTAGAGTACATATGGGTTATGTTTTATGTGGGATTTTTTTTTATTTCAGCACACAAAGTATTTTATACAATGGACGAAAATAAAGATAAATACAATCACGTGTTCTCTATTAAATCCAAAACTGACATTATACTTGCACTTATTGTGTTCTAATTGAAACATTTAGATAAAATTTCAGATTTTATAATTTGGTAAATGTGTTCAAGTGGTGGTGAATCCGGAAGGACTAAACCCGGTACCTTTGGTTCCGCGTAAGCATGTAACATACCACTGGACCAAAGTGATCACTTCAGTCCATAGGCTGTTAGTAGCTTATATAGATGTGTGTGGTACCGCTACACACTCCCCCACCACTGAGTCGGTGAATAAGTGAACGAACGATATAGTTGTTATGGCGAGCTTGTGAGTTGTTGCGTCACAGAAGTCGGACGACTTCGCTGAGTCAAGCAAGTCGGACGAGTTTTTGGTTGATCTTTTACGGATAGATGGCGCCACAACAGTTCAGAAGGTTACGCTTTTCTTAGTTCAGCCAGGGTCACCAATGAAGTGGTGGTGAATCCAGAAGGACTGAACCCGGTATCTTTGGTTCCGTAAGCACGTAACATATCACTGGACCAAAGTGATCACTTCAGTCCGAAGGCTGTTAGTGAATTTTAGATGATACCGCAACAAAGGATTGATTCTTCATAAGGCTTTTCAAAATTAAAAAAAAAAAGATTCCTATATTGTAGAGTCTCGAAAACTTGGCACTGTTCGGATAACTCGCTTTACTTTTGGAAGTCGTAAGATCTCCACAACAGAACAATAGGCATTTTTTTTTAAAAAA
>BMAV01023631.1:55423-111098 GCA_019973955.1 Trichonephila inaurata madagascariensis
TTTTTGAAAAATTCACATTATTTTCAGAGTTACCACCGATTGAAATAATTATCAGCGTTTTTTTCTTAAAATGCTCCCCTCTGTTGTGTCGTAAAATATGGATAGATCCACTTCTAAGTTATATATTTCAAAAATTCTAGTTGATCCTCTGTAGAAAGGTCTGAGCTATATACAGGAAAAACATTATTATAATAGGAGCATTTTTCACAAAAGAAGAACATTTTGAAAAAAGGTTATTCTAAGTTAATTTTTTGCCGAAATATTGTATTTAAATAATTTTTTGTCAAAATGTCCTTAAAACAATTTTATACATGTATTCTAATCTAAGTGACATTAAATATCGTGAAAATTATCCATTTATGGGCTTTGCAAAATCAAGGTTCCGAACGTAGTCGGATACATTAATTTTAGAGTATTTTTTCTAATATTCCATCCCTTTATGCAAGTATTTTACCGATATCGGCCACTAAGTTCCCAAGTTTGACTACTACTGGATTTTTGCTGCTCCAAAACTAAGCTATAGTAAGAATATTTATTCCTGTCTAAAGCATACTACAATATTTCTTTTTATACCTCTCACAGAGAAAATAAGCCTTCTTTCACTTATTTTAAAGTTTTTTCGCAAAAACCCCGAAGTCTATGCCCAGACCTGAGAATTTTTTGTAGTTCATGTATAGAATCATGTTGACACTAGTTCGTTTTTTCGCGAATCACTGACTCTTGCTGCACAGTTTCCAAAACAGACGCATCGTTGACGTGTTTACCTTGCAGGGCAAAGCTTTCTGTCAATCAATTTTCGGAGCAGTATTTTTCATATTTTCAGCAAAGGCTTCACCAACACAAGAATAGAGAGCACTAAAATGCCTATGGACACACAACCAGCGCTCTTGGTTCAGGGTTTGCGCCCACGCTGTCTCTTACTTTCTAAATATATTCTTTCAGATAATATACTATTGTGAATCTAATAAAAGATAAAAAAAAAAATGTAGAGATTTTGATCTATAAAATTAAGATGTAGTGAAATTTGCTTAACACGAAACTGAAGGGACTGAAATATTTTTTTTCGTCTTAAAAAATTTCGTATTAGAGGATATTGCAATAAATAAATAAATATTCAACAAAATTAAGTTTATTAGAGTTTGTTTTACTTAAATAGATAAGTATATATGCATGTATTTCATGAGTATCAATGAACCAAACACATTCACAAGAACTTAAGGGAATTTAATACAAAATATTAAAGTTTTTTTAAAAACAAAACATTTATTGCATTTTTGGAAAATAATCATACATTTTTCTTTGCACTGACTTTTTTAGCATGGAATTGTCAACAATTTGTTTCATGTCACCCATTTTGTTATTTATTTCACCATTTGAATGCGTGTCTAAGTAAATGCGCATACTTTTCATAACTTTCCTCATTTCGGATGACGTGGGAACAGGAGTTGTATTATTCATTTCATTTTCTTCGTCAGAATTTGCATCAATGAGATTTTTTGAGCTTTGAACAAACTCCAAAATGTCTTTGTGAGTGAGTGAGTGAATATTAACGTCGCACTATTCAGCTACACAAGGGCTTTTGGCGACGGACCACGTAATTTTGAACCATGGTCAAGTGATGTGGACAACACATGAGCTGGCACCCCCCTCTCCTAACTACCACACCACACCAACGGGAGGACGTTTCAGCTCTCGACAGATTTAACGTGCATCGCTGCCCTACATGGTGGGTCTTTAGTGGTATAGGGCTCGAACTCATGACATGCCTGTCATGATCCGATACCTTAACCACTGGGCTCTCTCCTACCGCAGCCCTCCAAAATGTGTTTGACTGTCATAATTAGGACTGTACACACATTGGAATCGTCCACTGCAACGAACTCTTTCGATGATATAGCAAGACAGACCGATACGGCTGGTGTTTTCCGAATTTTGTTCAATCTCAGAAAAGGAATATTTTCGTGTTAATAGAATTTCGTTTCATGTTAAAAGAAATAAAAAAGCATATGAAAATATATAAGTAGTTTGTCGGGACCGTTGTATTCTTTCGTGTTAACCAATATTTCGTCTTCAGCGTTTTCGCGTTAAACGTATTTCACTGTACTTTCATTTTAAAAAGGTGGCAATACAATGTACAGCAGCGTTTCTCAAACTGTGGGGTGCGGCTCCCTAGGGGGGCATAATAAACCATCGAGGGGGCGCGAGCATATTGAAACGTTGGAAATAAAACATCTAAAAATGTTTATTTATTGAAAGGAAGCAAAACAAAATACATTCTGACATAATAAATAAAATACGCATTTATACCGATATAATATATTTATATATATATAAATGTATCGGTATTACACACTGTATTTGGTAATTAATTTAACAATACTAAGCTAAGAACAATTTTAACATTAACCAGTGACTCCATGTTCTTGTCATATATAAAATTATATAAAAAATGTTATACTCATCTTGATAATTTGTACGGTTTGTAATTAAATTCGTATTGAAGATTTATGTCGAAGTACATTATTATATTATTGAATTCAATGCATTGTTATTGTTTGGATGGAGGAGGGAGGGGCGAGGAAAATTAGGACTGAAAATTGGATCGCAAGTATCGAAACTTTGAGAAGTACTGATGTACAGGCAAAATAAATTCATTACGTTTATGATTTGTTGTAATATATCAAAAATAAAAATGGTAGAACTAAAATTGAATTTACAATTTTGTAATTTTTGAGTTTATTTACGGGGCAGAAATGCACTTTTATATTTTTGATACATTATGAATCCTTTTTCAAAAATGTCGTTTTTCATACATTTGTAATTAATAATTAGTTTTATTTAAACAATAGGTTGCTTTTTTTAAAAAAATTAATATTAAAGAGGCTGTTAAATGTACCTTATGTTTTTTTCCTTGTAACACTTGTAAATGTCCTAACATCGGAATAATTATTAAGAAGTATTAAAATGCTTGCCTTTCTTTCTCAGAAATTATTTTGACCTTTCACTATAAAAAAAACTCAAATACTTAAGCTTCAATCTCACTATGGCAATATTCAACATGAAAATTAATTATTTTATTTTATTTTTCCCTTCATCTGCATACCATAGAACATCTTTTCTACATGAATTTTTTAGAAGTTTTCGATCTACCTTGGTTCACATACTATTACAAAAATTTCGGATTTTGTTTGCTACCCAGCCGAAAGTATATTATAGCTAGAAAAATCGTTTGTACGTCAAAAGAGAATTCTATTTCAGTAATATTTAGCTCAATGATTTTTCTGACCAATTTCGTTGCCAAATGATGCCAAGTGGCTGTATTTGGCTGCGAAAAAAGAGGCATCGAGAAGTATTCAGGAGGAATAGGCCAAGATCTACAATGAACACTATTACATACCTGATCACAAAGATTCTACCACGTAAAAATGTTATATATTTTCCCCATTATTGACATTAATTTTACATACACAGGTATTGTCTTGTGCATAATTCTTATAATCCGGTGTTTTTCAAACAGTGGGGTGCGCCCCCTAGGGGCGTGATAACTTTGCGAGAGAGGCGCGAGCATATTGAAAAGTGGAAAACAAAAGATTATTTAAGAAAAAACTATTAATTTACAGAAAGTAAAATGTGTTTTATAATTAATTTAACAATACTAATTTACGAACAATTTTAATAATTAACTGTGACCCTATGGGCTTGCCATATATTAAATTATATACAAAAGTTCACACATAACTTGATAAATAGCACGGCTTATAATTAATCCCATAACTGTCGATTAAAAGTTACACGATTCGCTCCCCAATGCTACAATTTTCCACTTAGGCGCGCGCATGTGATGTTTGGGGGAGAGGAGGAAAAGGAATAAATAAGCAAATCCTCTGAAATAAGTAAATCCTTCGCAAACACTGCCAAGGTCCTTTTATTGATTTCCAAAGCCTTCGGGATAATGTTATGGATAGCAGTGCACAGAAAAGATCGTACTTTGGCAAGAAGTATATATACGTCCGGGAAGATAACGCTGTGGCTGAGCTAGAAGTTTAAATACACCGAAGGCACTTAGTAGGTGAAAGTCGTATTGTAGCTTTAGCGTCAAAGTTAAGTATTATTGAATTCAATACAATTTTCTTATAAGGAGGGGAAAGGGGGAGTGAAAATTATGATTGAATATTGGGTCGTAAATGTTGAAAGTTTGAGAAGCACTGTTATTATCCGTTTGAATGAAAATAGGGCTAAAAAATTTGTCTTATGATTTGTTAATCGGAATGAAACTCAGTTGTAAGTCAAAGTGACTTTGTACCCCCCGTAAGGCTATTCCAAAAAAAATGTTATTCATTAAATATTCTGTTTTCTTTTTTTTCAAAAGATATTTTTTAACTGACTGTTTCTAAGATTATAAGACTAAACATGCATATTTCTTCCTTTAAAATTAAATTGGTGTGGTTCGATTTTCAGATGATGTTTACCGCACGTGAAAATGTTTTTCAAATTTTTCTAGGAAAAGTAAAAACCGATAACTCTTAATATAAGGTAAAAAAATTATTATAGAAATATATTACTTTTGAAATGGTTTTTTTGTTATTTTGAAGATAGCTGATTGAAGTTATACTAATATTGGAGTATCTTTGAAAGCTATTGAGAGACTAAAATATGTGTTTACGAAAGATTCTAATTATTCTTTTTGTTTATTCAAGACGCGTTCTAAAATAAAACGACGCCGAATACTTTGGTACTTTCTTGTAAAGCAAACAAAAAGTTTAATGCAAGATACATACAAATCTTTCATTCGAGACTGTACCTCAAAATTTTTTTCTTCTTTATAAAAAAACTCATTTAAGTATGCATTTCTTTGCAGGATAAGGAGGTTCAGTTATTATTTCTAAAATCTAGATAATATATCATGCGTTGTTGATCATAGAAGTATAAAAAAATGGAACGGCCTGAAAAATTGTATTTCGTATATCTAGAAAACATAATTGAAAAGATTTTTAAGTGTATGTATTGCATGAGAACAAAAATCAAAACATCTTGTCTTTCAACAAAGAGAGGGATAACAATGTATCTGAAATTGCTCTCTATTTATATTTTTATTTGGTACATATTATGTTTCCAAAATTTTTTAGTTTCTTAGAAATGCTATGAACTTTTAATGTGACAAAAAGCAAATTATCTGCCTCGTTATTTTTGATAAAAAAAAGGGTATATTACACCTATATATTATCTGTATATTATACCAGACTTATTATACATAGGTCTTATTATATATATTTTAAAACATATGCACATGCATATTATTTTGACTAAAAAAATTCGTGAATCATATTACACATAAATTTTTGAAATTTTTAAAATTCTATTGTAATGATCCATTATTCATCCAAAGCATTTTTAATTAAGATTGGGGAAGGGATATAAAATATTTTTTGTTAATATTGTAATGTTTTTTTCTTTTTTAACTCGTTTTTAAAACATATTTGATAGCGTCAATTGTTCGAAACTAAATTCATCGCATGTGAAGTATCACTCATATTGTTTGATAAAAAAATAAACTTGAGTCTTTTTTTTTTTGTTATATAAAATGTACTTCATGTTAATTATAGGCACTGGAAAGATAATCAAAGGTTGAAACGTAATAATCCCTTCTCCCAGGCACTTGCACAAAACCCAAGTTTTAATTTGGAGCACCACTGCCTGACTACATTTATCAAACCTGTCCTTGGATTCCAGGGGGTCACGTTCCATTCTAGTTTAATGCCCAATGTCAATAAAATGTCTCACCATCCCGAACTTCTTAAGCCAGTGTTTCTCAAACTTTCTATACTTGCGACCCAATTTTCAATCACACACACACAATTTTCATCGCCCCCCCCCCTCCTCCATAAAATAACATGTATTGAATACAATAATAATATACTTTAACGTAAAGCTACAATACAACTTTAATTATAAACTGAATATATTATCAAGATAACTATTAAATATTGCATATAATTTTATGACATTCCCATAAGGTCACTGGTAATTATTAAACTTGTTCTTAACTTAGCACTGTTAAATTAATTATGAAACACATTGCGCAGTACTGATACATTTATATAAGTGAATTATATAAGTGTAAATCTGTATTTTATGATGTCAGAATGTATTTTGTTTTGCTTCCTTTCTGTAAATTATTAATATTTAAAAAAAAAAATCTTTTATTTTCGACTTTTCGATGTACTCGCCCCCCCCTTGTAGGGTTATCACGCCCCCCTAGGGGGGCACCCCACAGTTTGAGAAACACTGTCTTAAGCAATTGGTTCTGGAGGTGATGATGGGCTTCCACTGGATGCAGTCAAGACCTATAATAGCAGTAAAGGAGAGACAAATACTATTGGCAGTGGATTTTTAATTGAAATACCTGGCTGCATCATCAAAATTCAGAAAAGAAATGCTGACCACGATTTTTTCTTCAGAACGGAGCTAATAACTATCATAGGTGGTCTTTCATTAATTAACAACACACAAGACGAAGCATTTTCTAAAATTAGAGGATACTGGCAAACAGCCCATCCTTCATCCAATATTTATCGAATTCGCCATCTATTGGCTACGGCACCAGCAGGAGTATTCCACACCTTTTCCAACAGCTTTCAGATCGGTACCTTATCCATCTACAGTGGGTTTCTTCCCATGTTGGCCTGTCCGAAAACGAAGTAGTGGATGACCTTGCGAAGGCAGCTGCCAGCGATCCTGTGGATCCTTACATTGACTGAGATCTACTCCAGGGCTAAAGAATTAATAAGTAGACCCTGGTTGTGCGTCCTGTACACCCATGGTACTTTCAAAGATACTCTGGATCCGCCATATCATTCAAGGGTTCTAGATCTAATCAGACGGCATTCTCGCGATTTTCAACCGGTCAGCTGAGATGCAGGAATTTTGAAGGTGACAAAAGAAGCTTTCCAATTGGAACCAAATGTAACATCAGTTCTTTTTTTTCTCAGAACATTCTGAAATGTCTGGGGTTTTCTATGAGGAAGCTGTTACTTCCCACTGCTGTTCTTAGACTTTGTACAGATTTATGGGCTTATGGATCTGTTCTAATTTCACTAGATCAGACGGGAATTAGTCCCACCACCATAAAAAAACACATTAAATTATGATAAATATCAAGTATAACGTACTTATATTATCTCAATTTCTTTTCATAAACAAAATAAACTTTTGCGTAATAAATTTAATTATGCATGGAATTTTTTGTAAAAAAAAAACACTAACTCCAAAAAAATCAATCTGAATTTACTTTACATGTTTATAATGTTGTGAGAGCCTTAAAAGTTGCAACTAAAATTATATATTTTTACATTTTAAGTTCAAAATTTCAAATACTGGCATTAAAGAAACATTTTAGGTGTATCATAAAGACCTTATAAAGGGGGGAGGGGGCTTCTTTGAAGTTTTTCGTTAGGAATAAACAAATTTTTCTATATTTATACAACAATTAATGTGGAATTATATTATTCAAAATTATTTTATGTTATTACTAATTATTAGCTTATTATTAGTCTCTTGTTCAAATATATCTCTTTTATTGCTGCTAAAATGTTTATGATAAACAAAGACAACTATTAAATGTAATCATTGATATATTTTATCGCACTAAGCAATTTTCTTAAGCAACAATTATATTTTGTAACCTGTAAATGGAAATAAAAATTTACTTTTCATAAATAATGCATGTCAAAATCATTACTTATTCAAAAAAAATCCATATATTATCAGGGTAGATTTGGTCAATAGAATAATCATGAGAAAAAAACATCAAGTAAGGTTTCCTTTGTTTTTTCTTTTTTTCATTAAGTTAGTTTAAGATATTAAAAGGACAAAATTGACTTAATGCTAAGAGAGTTAATTAATAAAACAAAACAAATTAATAATTCAAACAGATATTACGAACTAATAATGCAAGGAAAGGTCTTCTCAGTTGTATGAGCTGTATTAAAAAATTATTTGTTACTATATTAATTAAAATTCAATTTTTTCTTTTCACTTTTTTAAAATTTCTCATTTTTATTGCGTTGTGAAATAAATGTAGTACGTACACTCTTTTTCGAGACCAAAAAAAACAAAAATATTATTTCGCATCATGTTACGGACAGGAATTACACGCGCAGGTTTAAATTTTACAGAAATATGTTTTATTGTATACGAATAATCTGATTAAATTTCAGACAAAATGCCTTTATTGTTTATTGTGAAATGGTAATGAAATATTTCACCCACACCGCACACCTCAGGCGGTTTGATTTTATTTTATTAAATGAATAAAAGAAAGAACATCATATCCTGGCGAATCAAATATTTCGACTACATATATTCAGCATCAAATCACTCTATCCAATAACTCGAAGCCATAAATTTTATAAACTATGTACCAGAGGGTATTTTTTTCATCAAATCATTTTAAATATATAATGAAGGAAAAAAATAGCCTTACGCTGCGTCAAAAAATGAAAGAGAATAAACTATGATCAAATTGTGTTTGTTGAAAAATTCAGGAAATTATTGCAGGGAAAAGCACTTTTTGCGAAGGCATTTACATGTATAAATAATCTTATCATAGGTATGAGAGAGACGCACAGAACGAAGAAAATTGAATATTTGCTTACGAAGACTAAAAGGGAATTGGATTTATATTCCTTTGTTGCGTAAAACTTAGCAATAACCATTTTCTGCGTCAAATTCTCCGTGTTGCTTTTATTACCTGAATGATGTTAGTTAAAATCCAAACCTAGTTTTCCCTCCGTTCTCAGGTGTGAATGTTAGTGTTTCTGCAGTTAACATAGTCACGCTTATCATCCATAAGAAAGGTTTTATTTTAATTAATCAATCAACTAACTGCAAATATATGAAACATGACGTTATACTTTCATAAGACATGCTCCCATAAAATGGAATTTTTTTTTTTATCAACAACAAAAAAAAAACTTATCTTCAATTCACTAAACTAAACTTATTTAAGGTATCCAACTACGTTAGGAACCGTGATTTTGCGAAAGCGTGTAAATGGATAGTATTTATGATATTTAGTGTCACTTAGATTAGAATACATGTATAAAATTGTTTTAAGGACATTATGACAAAAAAAAAATTTAATACAATATTTTGGGAAAAAAATTAACTTAGAATAACCTTTTTTCCAAATGTTCTTCTTTTATAAAAAATGCTACTATTGTATTAATATTTTGCCTGTATATAGCTCAGACCTCTGTACAGAGGCTCGACTAGAATTTTTGAAACGCATAACTCGGAAGTCGGTTTATCCATGTTTTACGAAAACAGAAGGGAGAAATTTTAAGAAAATACGCCAATAATTATTTCAAATGGTTGTAACTCTGAAAATAATACTAATTTTTTTTGTAGTTGAGCCTCTGTACAGAGGTCTGAGCTATGTACAGGCAAAATATTAATACAATAGAAGCATTTTTTACAAAAGAAGAACATTTGGAAAAAAGGTTATTCTAAGTTAATTTTTTTGCCAAAATATTGTATTACAATTTTTTTTTTGTCATAATGTCTTTAAAACAATTTTATACATATATTTTAATCTAAGTGACACTAAACATCATGAAAATTATACAGTTATGCGCTTTTTTAAAACCATGGTTCATTTGATTGAAACGTTACAATGAGGCAGATCTTTCTGAGAAAGTTATTTTGATTCCTCTCCCGTTGAACTAATATCAACAAGAAGTAAAATCAAAATTAAGACTCATCATGGAAAAGGGATACGATTTCCTCAAAGCGGTTGGACTTCTGCTTGTTGGTCCACGGAGGGTAATTCCCTCGCTACCACCCAAAGGGAATACCGATTGAGGCATTCCCCGATCCTCCTTCTGGAGACGTTCTCTCTAGGGGTTATAGACTCCCCCGAAAGAAAATGAGGATAAACAGGGGAAAGAAGCTAAAAATCTTAATAATGACAACTTTGTGAACGTTACTTTATTAGACGCAAATGCTGCCACAAATTTCAAATTAAGAGATAAGTCCTGTAAGCCTCAATCTGGCTAATTGGGTGGCGTAGGGGGTTTGTCGCTGGCCCTCTGCACCCAAGGTTGCGGGTTCGACCCCGATCAAATCGGTGGATTTTCATGATGCAGAAAATCGTCAGCGACCATGTTGTATGATTATGCGTCATGTAAAAAATCCCTTGAAGTGCTAGTTTGGTTTGGGTGCTCTCAGCAAAATTAAATTCCTAAGTTCAATTTCGCATCGTCAGAGCTCTGGTGCCTCTCTCGGGGGAGGAAACTGGGCGTCAAAATTATTTGCGGCAATTGGTATCGCCTATATGGTGCCGCACTGAAAAGTGATATCAGCTCCTAGGAAATGAACTAGGTTTACAAAGGTAAAAAAATACCAATACTCAGCCCCATTAGAGGAAAAAAAAGCGTTAAATCTGTAATATAAGTGAAAACCACCTTATAACAAGGACTATCTCTAGGCTAAGAACAGGCCATCACAGAGGAATGAAGTTTATTACGGATGGTAAAAGAACTTATATATAGAGAGAGGAATTGTGATCACTGTTTAGATATAGGGATAACACCCGCTTATTTTTTTTGACTGTCCAGCTATTCCTGCTCCTCTACAAGAAATAATGGTCCAGTATTTTCGTCAATAAACCTCTTTGTGGATAATATTGAACAGATTACCAGAACAGTCATCTGGGCTCATGGTACTGTCTGATTTGGTTCCGTCATGGATACGACATCATCATCAAAAACAACAACAAGTAACTAATAGTTAATTATTAGTATTACTAGCGTTTTTAATTCAAAATTTTTGTTCCTCTTCTAATATATAAGTTGAAGTATGCGTACCTGAAAATATATTGCTGATTTTCACTTTCTTAGACTGTTTTTATAATTAAATAAAATCAAAATATTTGGGAGCGGAAGCCACCAATGAAACGGCTGTCGCACTTTTGGATCTTACCTTGGTGTCTGGAAAGCCTTAGCTGCCAAAATGCAGCCCATTATATAAAAAAATAATTAAATAAATATATCGTTTACTTTATTTTATACGGTTTTTTTTTGGAAAAACGAGGGAAGGATCCCTTTTTTTAAACTCAGTGGTGCAACAATCCATGAGGGTCAAGGCCTACTGCACCCAACTCAGTATACTTGACCTTGGGCCCTGAGGTGCATGTTCTCTTCTTTTAATATGTGTATATTTTTCACATGATTTTTTTCGAAGAACAAATCTACTATGCATAAAAAAAGTAAGATGTATATATTTTTTTTCTATAAGGATATTTTAAAATGGAAATGGCTTAAATCCGTTCCGATTAATTTTAACTGTCCCAAAGACATCACCAGGTAACATATATCATTTTTTATGAAAGGTTTTCTGTATTTCTGGCTACATAATTGGGTTGTAACTAAAAATAAATTTAAAAATATTTATATACAATAATGTAAGAGTTACTTAAAAATGAATATTTATAGATTATTAGATGCCCTAAAAGAAAAGTATTTAATGAATAAGTTAACCTACATTAAACAATACTTTACTGCATGTAATGTGACCACATTATCAAATTCTTTAATGTGCAAAAATCTTGATCATAATTTGAGAATTAGCATACTTATTGTTTTCCAATTCTGCAACAAAGCGTTTTCATTCCAAAAGCAAAAAAACTGACAAGCGGAAGATCGAAGAAATTTCAATTGTTCTCCCTGTGTTTTCTAATTTAAATTATCATATCGATTTATATTATTCTATGTCCCTTCATAAATAAAAACACCTACTTATTGCGGGGGACGCAAGGGATTCCAGCGAAGAAGTAAGAAGAAACATGAATTTGAATTAATATTTTATTTATATTTCAAAATAAGGATTCTGTAAAGATATTTTCAATCTAGGTGCAAGATGAAAGGAAATTGAAAACTTGTTTTTTTTTTAAAGAAAACTATTCCTTTAAATTTCTGAATAAGAGGAAAAAAACAAGAGAAATTAATTAATTTAATATTCATTGTAAATGTTATAGAAAAGAGTTTCAAATGTTTTTTTTTATTTAGTTTTAAAGGGAATTGTTATTTATGATGTTATTAATTTTTCGTTGTCCATATAGCTAGATATGAATATTTTTCAACACATTCGAAACAAATATATTTTAGCAAAGAAATTCTGTAATTGCGTTTTAATATTTCATAACTTTAAATCAATTATAAATTAATCTGTTTTTTAATTTGCAGTAATTTTTTTTTAAAAAAATGCCAGAAACCAATTATTTCAATGCGATGCAACATCCTTGCAATAAATCATTTTTCTCAAATTATAAAAAAAAAAAAAAAAAACTAAAACGTATTCCAAAGTTATATTCTTACCATTAAGGAAATTTTAATATAAACTGTAATATTAACTTCTAATATATAGTAATCTTATAATATGCAGTTCAATTATATATATTTATTCTTAATGGGGATGGAATGGAGGGAAAAATACGAGAATATTCATTGAAAAAAGCGATTATAGTGCAGCAGAAATGCTATCAACCCAGTTTAATCTCTTAATGAATCAGGTTATGAAATAGGCTATGCATATTTTGTCTGTGAAGATAGGCTTTTGGTGATGGATCTAGTAAATTTGAACCAAGGTCAAGTGACAGAACGACACCTGACATTGCGCCTCCCTCTTCTAACTACCATACCACAAGGACATTGAGCCTCGATAGATTTAATGTGCATCAGCCCCCTCTACAAGACAAGTCTTCAGTGGCATTAGGATCGGATACAATGTTAAAGGAAGTATTCGTTGGAAAAGAAATTTTATCTGAGTTTCATATAAAAGACATACTTAATTATTGTTTTCATTTTTAATGAAACTTACTTTTTGATGTGACGTAGAATTTATATACTATGTAAGAGGTTCATATAGAAGAATAAAATAAATATCAAGTTATTAACCAACTCATCAAAAACCACTGGCGTAACTAGTTCTGAGTGGGCCCCGTATCAAAACCCCTTCAGGGCCCTCTTTTAGAAAAGAAAGCTCTGTTAGTGGTACTGTAGTTACACATGTTGAGGCCCCTGTAGCTTGGGGGCCATGTATCAGTGAGGTATCTTGGGACCCCCAGTGATAGCTACGCCCCTGTCAAAAACCCTTATCTAGCCATCTTATGCTGAATCTCAGTCTAAAAATGACTGCAGTGCAAGTCTCAGTCTCTTTCGATTCAGTACCTGGATATAATTGAAATTTTAAATACAATCGAAATATTGCAACAATAAAATTATTTTTCAATTCCTACTATTAGCTCACTCTCTCCCTATATATATGGCATGTTTCAAGTCAAAACCAAGCTTATTTTTAAAAGCTGATTTTATTCCTCGAGCCATTTACATGTCCTGTCGCTGAGAGAAAACGGCACCAAAGTGAAATCTAAATGTTTTTGCCACTTATGTACAAATGTGAAGTACCTTCTTAGTTATGGGTTATACTTGAAAGTTAATGCTGACATAAGGACTATAAAAAATAATGATCTGGTATTAGAAGTGTTTTGAGGTTGGGTCATCTGTTTCGGAGAAATAATTGGGTATTTAATTTACTTCTTAAAGATGTAATGGAAAATAAAAGTTAACTGTGGTATAGGGGATTTAATTTTATATATATGTGAGGATAATTATATTTATCTTTTTCAAATTTTCAATCATTAATAAAATGCTTTCTATTCATCCAATAAAGTTCAAATATTTTTTAAGCTTATAGTGGATGACACTTCATGTTAATATAGTTTTTTTTTTCAAATATTAATTCATTAAAACTTCATTAAATTAAATTAATTACCGGTTTTCGACGCCAACTTAGATTCGTCTCCATTGCTGTAACAATGTAACTGTTAAAACAATGACGAAAGTTGGCGTCGAAAACTGGTTTTTCAGCCAAATTAGCCAAACAGGGTGTGCATTGTTACAACAATGCAGACAAATCATGCTCTTTTATCAATTCCTCTCTACTATTAGTTCAATCTCTCCCTATATATATATAGCACATTCAAATTTTCTATCGTTAATAAAATACCTTCTCTATTTATCCATTCAAAGTAGGAATTGACTTAAATTATTTTCGTTTATATTACTTGTTTTCCGTTCATTTTATCGTTATTTTATCAACCTAAAATGGAAAAAGAAGTAAAAATACTTAATAATCCTCATAAAACAGAAAGATTTTAATGGAGAGAGTTTAAGATATTAAATAAAATTATAAAAACCACATTTATTTGACATTTTTTTTTTTAAGTGGGAACTTAAGTTTGAATTTTTTACCAGAAGTAGAGTAATAATTGAATTTGAGAATTCATTATAAGTGATTAATAATTAATGAAAACATGAATCATGATAAATAAATTTTAATTGTAAAGAATTCCCCTAAGAAATGCTTTCAATGTATGTATGTACAAATAAAAGTGTGTATGTAACTATAAAAAAATTTAATTTAATTTTAAATGATTAGTTTAACAAGAGAAAAATACGTGTAATATGAATAAAGTGTGATTAAAAAAAGCAGTTTTAATTCAATAGAAATAATTTTTTGAACATATTTCATTAAAAACTGCTAAATAAACATTTAAATTAAGTATTGAAGAATTTTTCCTACAATTTCCTACAAAAAATTGCGTAAATTTTTCAGAATGATTCTGAATTTTTTTCTTTTTTCTGAATCGAAATTTTAGAAGTTCATGAAAATCAGAAATATAAATATTGATTTTTGCTACCAAAATTTTAGTTTTTAAAATGAAAATTATTTTTCTCTAAAATGTGATTCTTCAAGGTTTATTACATTTGACTAAAAATATGCCTTAGAAATTCTTGTGGTCGTTAATTTTTTTTTCTGTATGTTAATTGTTTAACTAACAATTATTGATTTTTAGTACGGCTTCATGAGAATTTTTTGAAAATTTAGAGGATTCCACAATTTTTAAATATATGTTATGACATTAAAAAAAGTTGTTTTTTTTCCTGTGCAAGATAAAAAAAAAGAAAAAAAGAGAGACTGTTAATTTTAATACCAAAATTTTTAGAAACAGTGTAAGGTTTTATTTTACTTGCAGTGAGTTGTGTATTTTTATTTGATTTAATAATATTAATAACAAAAATAATTTTCTAAGGTACATAGATATGACTTGAGTATGATTTTCGACGAAATCAGTGGATAGCATTGTTATAAGATCAACAGAGTAACCTGAGGGTTTATTAGAAAGATATTCCCAAATTTTGCGGGGCTGCGGTAGCCCAGTGGTTAAGGTATCGGACCATGACAGGCATGTCATGAGTTCGAGCCCAATACCACTGAAGACCCGCCGTGTAGGGCAGCGATGCACGTTAAATCTGTCGAGAGCTGAAACGTCCTCCCGTTGGTGTGGTGTGGTAGTTAGGAGAGGGAGTGCCAGCTCAGGTGTCGTCCACGTCACTTGACCATGGTTCAAAATTACGTGGTCCGTCGCCAAAAGCCCTCGTGTAGCTGAACAGTGCGACATTAATATTCACTCACTCACTCAAACTCCCCAATTTTGTGAGCCAAGATTAGATAATAAAGATGATATCGGGGATAAAAAAAATTATCATTTTTTTGTTTTTGTTATTGCATATCCCCGGAAATTTGCAAGAGTAAATCAGCTCCATGAACTCGTATATCCTAAAAATAACTATGGATCGGCAAAGTCCTGTTTAAAGAAACCTAGGCACTCAAGAATACGTCCCGGAGAAGCAAGCGTAGTGATACACTTCATGCACACTGCTTAGCTCTTGGCACAGTGCTTCTCAAACTTTCAATATTTGTGACCCATTATACAATCATAATTTTCTTCGCGCCTTCCCCCTCCTAATACAATAACAATGGTTTGAACTCAATAATACTCTATACTTTAACGCTAAAGCTACAATACCACTTTATCTTCTTACCACTTATCTTCTTCCACCGGAATATATAAACATATCGCTCAATCAAAGCGTTAATTTCCCCTGACGTATACATACGTCTTTCCGATGCACGATCTTTTCTGTGCACTGCGTCCATAAAATTATTTCGAAGGCTTTGGAATGTAATAAAAGGTCATTGACAGTGTTTGACAAGGATGTACTTATTTCAGGAGATTTGCTAATGCACACGCATTCCTTTTCTTCCCTCCTCCCCACAATACATCATATACTCATGTCTACGTGGAAAACGGTGGCATTAACAAACGAATCGCATAACTTTTAATCGGCAGTTAAAGGAATAATTATAAACCGTACAAATTATCGATATAAGTGTTTATTTTTGTATGTAATTTTATATATGACAAGCCCATGAGGTCACTGGTAATTATTAAACTTGTTCTTAACTTGGTATTGTTAAACTAATTATAAAATACATTGTGCAGTGATGATACATTTATAAGTGTATTATACCAGTATAAATTCAGTGATGTGCAACAGTCCATGAGGGTCAGGGCCTACTGTGGCCATCCCAGTATACGTGACTATTGGGCGTTGAGGTACTAGAGAGATGTCCAGATCAGGTCGTCAGTCTGAAGAGAGACCCCAGTGTTTAAGTTCCCAAGCAAGCTTGGTACTCATTTATCGACTCACTGCAGTAGGAATAAAAGACTGAGTCGACCTAACCCAGCCCTGTCATAGAACCCGGACCTGTGGTGTGGAAGCGCGATACGCTACCACTCGACCACTAGATCTTATTATATCAGTATAAATGTGTATATTATTTTTTATTATGTCAAAATGTATTTTGTTCTTTTACTTACAGTAGATTAATAATTTTTTAAATCTTTTTGTTTTCAACTTTTCCATATGCTCACCCCCTCTCATAAAGTTACTAAGCCCCCTAGGGGGTGCACACTCCACAGTTTGAAAAATGCTATCTTGGCACCATTACAGTATATGTCAAAGATCTACTAAGATGATCACTGAGAAAGCAAGTGATTGTTGTATGATCTTGCCTGTTGCAATCAAATGTCAGAGAATCACCAGGATGACTGTTCTGATACCAGTATACTTCTGGGATAGAACACACACAGACTACGTTGGAAAAAGCTCCAAATAGTTGAGTTGAGTTGATTTTGGTGTTTTATGGTGCAAGAGCCAGTTTTGGCTATACTGCGCCAAACATTCATAGGTCTGTGGTCTGGACGGGAAAAGAAGAAATTGGATGACAAGATGGAGGGTCAAAAATAGAGAAGGATCACTGGGGTACCCCGGGGTCGTGACACCCGTGTTTACCAAAGATAGTAAACCCCTCGGGAAAAGGAAAAGATTACTATGGTACCTCGGGATTGGGACACCCGTACCCACCTAAAGAAGGTGAGCCCCCTGAGGGGGCTCCAAATAGATAAGAGGTGCAAATGATATCGCAGGATCATAAAAACAGCTTTGTCCAAAATGTTTGTAATCTGATTGTCTTCAACTGCTACATGTGAAGGAATCCACTGGAAGTGTGTCCAATGTGCTGAGTCGTTTTAGTTTTTTCGAAAGAGTCGTCAAATATTGTCTGTCATTCTGCTCCGATTGGCCAAGTATTGAATAGAACTTATATTATCTGTCACATTCTAAATTTCATTTGTATCATTAAGAGACAAATCAGAGTCAATACCATCATATCTGGCAAAAACAGCAAAGGTTAGGATTCCTCTTCTGGATCTTTATGACAAAAGTTTTTGATTTTAGGAAATTTAAGCCACAAGCTTTCTACTTTAGCCAAATAAAGTGAGTCTTTACTTGGTAAGACCATATTGTTTTACTTGCTTCTATTTACTTACATATTGCTTTAATGAGATTGTCTGCACGTACAGTAAGACAACGTGCAGGTGACCGCAGTAGCCAAGGTATCGGATCGTGGCTGGTGTGTCATGAGTTCGAGCCCAGTACCACTGAAGACCTGCCGTGTAGGGGAGCGATGCACGTTAAATCTGTCAAGAGCTCAAACGCCCACCCGTTGGTGTGGTATGTTAAGAGAAGGGGGTGCCAGCTCAGGTGTCATTCTCATCACTTGACCATGGTTCAAAATTACGAAATCAGTCTCGAAAAGCCCTCGTGTAGCTGAACAGTGCGACGTTAATATTCACTCAAGACTACATGCAGGCAATCTCACTAAAGAAATTAGTCTTTGAAATAATCCGATCTCAAATAATCTAACTCCATCATCTGTTCTGTGAACAAATACATGTAATTTTACCCTAATTTATATTCTATTTTATTGTTTGCTCAAACTATATAGATTCCTATTTATATTTATGTTCCATATTCTTGTAAGAAATGAGAATATTTGAATGTAATAATTATTGCATTACAAAATATGCAATAACTGTCTTATAGGGGAAGTATTTTTTTTTAATTATTATTGAAGACAAATAAAACAATTATCTTACGCAAGTATCACACGGGGCTTACAGACGGAAGTAAAACAAACAAAATAAGACAAATGAAATAAATGATAAATAACAAAATAAAAATTACGAAGCAAATGAATTTACAAAATCGAAAAAGTACATTACAAAATTAAACAATTCAGAGTTAGAAAACGAAGCAATTAAGGTACAATGTTAGGCAAGTACTTTACAAAATTAAACAATTAAGTAAAGAAACCAAGACAGAGCGGATAAACGTAAGCAAAGTGAAGTTATAAAATCAGAACAATGAAAACAAATTACAAAATTAAATCATTTAAGTTGCAGAATAATTCGAATGCTGCTTTTCTTAAAACAAGCTGAAAAAGATTAGGAGGCCATTTTATTTTAAGAGTATGCAATTCACAAGCACACACAGGTATTTTCTTTCTTTCTTTAGTTTTGAACAAAAAAGGATAAGATGTTCAACACTTTGCTCACTGCAATCACAAAGATTGGAGTTGGGGAAGTATTAAACTTTATTTCCCTCTAGTTTTAATTTTTAGAAGTATTTGTGTGTAGCCCACAGCATAGAAATTACTTTATCAACACATCTTTTTACCTAATGCCTTAAACTTCGAACCTTCTAAAATTACGTTTTTCTGTTTTTTTGCTGAAATGCTCATTAGTGCCACCTCCTGTGTTGGTTGAACAATTCGTTATACATTTATCTCACTTTTATTCAGTAAGAAAAATTATTTATAATTTTTTTACTTTTGACGATATTTAAGTATTGAATTATTTTAAGTATAATTCTTTGATTGACATGATCTGTGTTAAAATCATTTTTTTTTTTGTAAATATGTATCTTTTAGAGCCCTATACTTGCTCTAAAGTAGAGGATTTTACTTCAAACTGTTGAAATCAGAATACTTGAATACACAAATTGCGGTTTATATTTGTATCAATATTTATATTTTTTAGCGAATATTCGTCCTTGTAAATGGAATAAAAATTTGAAAAATAAATAGTAAAGTAGGAAATCAAAAAGGAATTTATTTTTTTTCGTTTATCTTAAAAGGATAAATCTTAAAAGTATAAATCGTATCGAATTCTGACTAATAGATAATGATGTGCTTTCCATCATTATATTCGAGGTATGCTATTTATAACCCACTTATAACACCACTTTTTATATATTTATTTTATCTATAAGGATATAGGAGACAAAAGCGACTTACTCATTCCCCCATCATGAGATCTGTACAACTATTAGACCGTTATAATTTAAATTTGGCATGCATATTTCTTTTGTTGAAAAGAGAGAGGCTGCTTTTATGGGAAGGGCTTATGATTTAAAAAATAAGTAGACGAAAGGCCGAGGAATAATAGTTTTGATAAAAATTAAAGATTTCTTGGTGTATGTGGGAGGGATTTGAATCCCCTTGTGTACGTCACTGAGTAGAGATCTACTAAGAACAGGTTTTGCGGAATTCGACTCCGAGTGAGAAAGTGTTACAGGGTGCAAAAAATAAATATAATTTTGTTTTAGAAATTCAAGTCCTGTCCCTTTTTTTAAATCAAGAGATGACGGATATAACAATGCTTTTGAATACCATAGAAAACTTAATGCTAGGCCTTGGATATGAATAACTTAAAATATATAGTCACACAACATCCTAAAATACTAATTGAAGTGGGTAGGTAACGGCTAGAATATATGTATATTGGATTATTTTTAATTGGCTTTTTAAGTGCTATATGTGTTCATTTTAGTTGGTAGTTGTTGTTTTAAAATACATTTGGGCCTCTATATAACGAAGTCGCTAAATTCCGATTTCTCGGCGCCTTTATCCACTTCCTGAAAACTAAATGTTTTTTTAGGCTCAAGCATTTACGTTTTAGCATTTTCGAGCTATAAGAAACGTAGCTACCAGTACGATTGATCAATCCTACAAATGAACGGAGACTAGTTCAAGGACATGGGGACCCGCGACGACTCCACTGAGGATGAAAGAAGATATTGAAAATGTTACAGTGAACTGGACAATGGGGGTTTAAGGTTGTACTTCATAGAGGAAACGCCCATAATTCTATTGCTCTCGGCGAGTTAGTTATCTAATAAAACCAGTTTAAGATTTATGATCACTATAAAGTGTGTTAAAAGAAAGAATGACTTGAAATGCCCAGAAATACTTTAAAAATAGAGAGAAAAAAAACTGAATCACAAGAAAAAAAAGTTCGTTATATAGAAAATGTACTTCGCTATTGGGAGGTTATTTTACGAAGAAAATCGTGAAATATTCTTGATTTCAGGAAAAAGTTCGCTATATAGAAAAATTCGCAATTTAGGGATTCGTAATATAGAGGTTGGACTGTATATATAATGTGTTCATACACAGAATCACAAATACAAAACAATAGTAAAACAAGCATGAAATATCATGAATTCCAATATATGAAAAGAGGTTTTATTCATTATTAATGAGTTTTTAAATTTTAATACCTTTAAAAAATTCTAATCCTAAGTAAGTAACAGTTTTAAAGGAAAATTCTACTCATAAATTTGAAAATAAGATGGGAACACTTGGAACATTCTTTTTTTCATTGTTACGTCCCACTAAGTTTTCGTTTCCACTTCATACCGTTCAACTCGATTCACAGCAAATCAAAATCGAATCAGAACCCAAGCAACTTTTTCTGGAATATTTGACATTTCAAATCTATTCTTTCAAATAATATGAGAGATTATATCTCTCGGGTAACGGGTACCGGTATCTTCTGTGTTCCGAAACAAGCCCTTCAAATATTAAAGAGTGTATTGCCAAAGGCGGGTTTCTTTCGAATTCACGTTTTGTCGTTTGCAAACAAAAACAACAAACAAATCCATGCATTCTAGAAACTGAGAAAAACAAAAGTTTTCTTCTCACCAATTTTTACACTTTTTGTGTTCAAAAAGACAGTATTTTTATCTCGAAATTCTTTACTTCAACTTTTGGTGTGATATTTTTCAATGTAAAACAAGAATGGATACTATGTACTTTATTGTAAAACTTAAAAATTGAGTTCAGTGACTATTGTTTTTGTTCGTAATGTTTTAATCGAATAAAGAATTGCAAAATAAAAGTATTAATATTTACTAATATCCTTTTTTAATTACCTATGCGTAATTTCCTCTTGTCCCATTTTATTCTAGATATGAAAGAAATACCGAATAAAATTTCTTTAATTTGTGTGTGATATCGATGTGAAAGAAGTATAGCACATATTAATTACGACCAATTTTGACGTAAAATAGGATTTAATATCTCTATATCATGGCTTAATTACAGAGTAAAAATATCTTGCACAAAACATTTTAATAATTATTATTATTATATTATGATTATTTTATTAATTTGAAAAGAACTTTTCAGTCTTTTGGCTTCTAGATTCTAAATTCTTATTCGAAAAGTATTTTTTGCTAAAACTTAATTACAAAATAAACATGCGCCACTTAAATGAGAGAGATAAGAAAAATAAATTTAAGTTTCAAAAAACTTTCTTCTTAAAATTAATACTAAAATTTGAATGTCCCTTACTTGGAATTGAAGAGTTCTTAAAGTGGTGTTATAAGGAAACTGAAAGAGCGGGTTACCTACTTAGATGCCTTCCTTGTCACTTAACCATAATTCAAAATTAAGATTTTCGTCATGCAGAGGCTCTGTTGCTTCTACTTGCGATGGTATACAATCATTTGATTAATCAGTAAAAATTGAAACATATTTACCATTTGAAGTATATTTATAAAGTATTCTATTACGTATATCGAATAGAAATTCTGGCGTAGTGTGGAAGTTTAGAGAGTGGATACCGTCCTCGTCACTTGACCATGTCTCTAAATTAAGAGATTGGTCGCTTATAGTTTTCATGAAACTTCCGAATACGATGTTAATAAATAATCAATCAATTAGCAATTCAAAAACAGAACATCTCACAAAAATCTTCATCATTTACGCGTGATAGGTAATTTCTTTTATATAATTAAGTTTACTCTATGTGTGTGTGTGTGTGTGTCATGAGATAAACTTATTCTAACCAACAGTATTTCTTTTTCTTTTGTCTCAATGGGATAAATTTCTGATAGTCACATGATGAACGTGATCGTGTGTTATCCATTGAATTCAAAACTGAAACTAATACTCTTGTTGTTGTATCTTTTAAAATCCAAATACAATTTCAAATTTGATAATTGATTAAGATATTCAAGTATTAAAGTTATTCAAAATTATAATAAAAAAATCTTATATTTTGTATTATCTTTTAGCAAATGCATTTTATTTACCTATTTGCGTTATTATTTTTGAAAAATAATAGTTTTTGTAAAGAAAGTTTTGTAAAAAAATAAATTTCTCAATATCGAAGCGCATGAACTTATTGGCTAGAAACACTTGCCGGCATTTAACATGAGCTTATGACGTCACTTGAGTTTAGCCCCATATAATGCATTTAATCAGACACACACACACAATTATGAAGTATAACATTTTACCAATCATATCATATTCAGCCTGATATTTTTTTGTAATCAATGCACACATTTATTTTTATTTTACTTTATTTAATTTTAACCCTTTATAAACATGCAAAAATTTAAAAGATTTTAAAGATGCTACCGATATTAAACTATTTAACTTCAAGAAACAAAAAAAAATATATTATTATGTAATTAAGGTCTGTTTAACTATGGAATTTAAAAGAAACTTTCCATTTATGCAAAATCGACTCAGCCATGCCATCTCTAACTTCGTTTTAAGTGCTTCGTCGTTGGAATGAAATCTAGAGGGATAATAGGCAGAAGACTGGTTTCTGTTTTAAAACTTGGAATTATTCAATAAGAATCTAGAATATTCTGTTTGAAGATCTTCTTAATCCATTGTTAGGGAATAAATATTACATAAAATATTATGTATCTCATTGTGTTGAAATCTAAATACAGACTTATAATTCTCTCTTTTGGGAATTAGCATAATTTCATTTTCCTATAATCTACTTGGGAATATTTTATTGAATTAGATTAGGCTAAATGTAAATTAAATATTTTACAACGATGTTAAGACTGAATTAATAAATTTTAAAAGCGCATTTATGCAAAGAACCGATAATTTCAGGGACTTTATCGTTCATATTGCTGCATAGATCGGGGTGCAGGAATTTTATTCTATCAGTCCCGAAGAAGAAAAGAATTTACTGTCACAAACATTCGTTTTGAATACAGGCTACATAACAGTAAGACTCGAACACAAAAGTTCAAAAAGGTTCTCGCATATTTCACAGCACTCGGACACTATTTTCAGTGTCTAAAAATACATTTACGTAGTGTTAATACAGGCTACATAAGACTCGCGCACAAAAGTTCAAAAAGGTTCTCGCATCTTTCACATCACTCAGACACAGCATCATAGGCAAGTGAACACTTCAACATCTAAAGTATTATTAACTCAGTTTCAGAAGGCAACCTCTATTTATTGTCTACGCGGCTTCCTTCCATTATTTTGTAGAACATTCTGCTGACGTCATGGGTCATGATATTATAGACTTCTCCAGTAATTTCAAGAAGCATCCATATGGTGGCCGAAAATAATACTAACTTGGATGTATATCCAATACTTAGCAAAGTTTCCGTTAAAATGCCATTTTTATGTAAGGATCGGCATTGCTTGAGAATACTACAGTTTGTATCATAAAATAAGTGCTACAGAAATAATATTATTAAACATACAGATTTAAATAATCAAGATGTGAAATAATGTTTAGATAGATAAATGAGAAAGTATGTTTGGATGTTTGGTAGTCTTTCACATAAAAACAACAGAGTTGATTTTAATGAAACTTTACAATATATAACTTATACATAAGAATAACACATAGGCTATAATTTAGAAAGATATTGTGTGAAGTTTTCAAAATGTGATGATAATTGTCAAGAAAGTAGGAAAAAATTCTGCCATCTGCAAAAAAGCTCGTGACAGCCTACATCTATCTTTTTTGAGTGAAGCAAAGCTTCCCCTTTTGTTTTGTCTACGCCATGCCTCAGTGCGCGTTTGCTTTTAATTTATTCCGTTGATCAGGGTAATCACTATTTTTTTTATTTCATAATAAAACAAGATTTTGAAGGGAGAGGTGGTGGCAAGATTTTAACATAAAATAAATAAGACAAAAAGTAATATTAATGTATTGCACTTCCAGATATAAATTATTTACACTATTTTAAAAGTGTTCATTTCCAGCTATATAACATAAATAAAATATTATATATCTATACACGAGAATTTCTCTTTTACTGCTATTTCTTAAGGAAACGGTATGTCACAATTATTTGCTAAATGAACATTTTTAATCAATTTTATTGTTTTAAAACCTTTGAAGCAAATTATTGTTAAAATAATGAATATGTTAGTTTTGTATAATATATACTTTTTTTTCGTCCGATACGTGTTTAAATAATTTACTAAACACTGTGGAATGTGAAACTATGAAATTAAAATAAAGTATCAAAATGTTTTCACCAGATAGTCATTTTTTTTTCTTTTTGAATGTTTTTTTCAGTACATGTAAATATATATCTAGGCGTTCCCCCAAACTGCTTTTTTTATAACTTACATATACATATATATATATGTGTGTGTGTGTGTTTATTCAAGCATTAAAAAAAAGCAATCGTTTCAATATCTGTCTGTAAATTTTTCTTTTATTTATTACTTATAGAAAATATGTACGAACTATATGTAACGATTGATTGATTCCTGAAAATCTGAATTTTATTTTATTATTTTAGTTTTTTAGAAACTAACTATTATTAAAAAATTGATGAAAGTTTTTTGTGCGTTTTACTCTTAGCACATCAGAAACGTTTTCTTTTTATTGATTCACATTATAATAATTTTTTAACTAACGCAATATTGATTTTTATTAGTTTATACATCGAAATTTGAAACTATATCTTATCTGTGAGGGGAAGGGAAAGAGGAAACAATAATTTTACACTAAAAAAACCGTGTTATGCCTGGCTAGAGAGAGGGAAAAGAAACCTGTCTTAAATCCAAAATATGTGGAACAAATTTCGAAAAAGGGAAATTTAATGAAATAATTTTAGAAATTACTCACACATTGCGCGTGTACAAACACACACACACACACACACATAAGTGCTGGCGTCATGAGGTAAAGGGAAAGCCCGTGCAACGCCGGGACATGCAGCTAGATTATAATATTTTAGGATAAAATTAAGCACGAATTACCCCAAATTCGTAACAATATTAAATGTAATTTCAAGTTTCGTTGCAGTATTTAGCTTTTCAGACATCTTAACGCTACAAATATTTCCCAGATAAAAGTTAGAGCATAAAACCATACTGTAGACTAGGGGTCGGCATACTTTTAGTTGCGGCGTGCCAAACCATTCTAACATATAATTGAGCGAGCCACACAGTAGAACGGTTTTGAAACAATTCGATTCCCGTGATAATGCATGCAGAGTTAGAGAATACAGATCAATAATATCAATATTAGCCGTTTTACTATATAGTAATTTTGCATCATTTAAAGATATTTCTTAACATAAAGAAAATAAACAGCATAAAGTATAACTATTTTTTCAACAAAAATGGAAAAAAATAAAAGCGTACATATATTATATATATTTAAATATGTTTAATAAAATAAAAAGTAGACAACATAATATATAAGTATTTCTCTTCACTATAGTTAAATAAAAAGATAAATAAACATTTTAATGCGAACCTAGTGTCTGTACCACTCTACTGTCATATCTCAAAATCAAGGGTATAATTTGTGGCTTTTAATTTGACACGATTCTGAGCATTCAATTGTTAAACAACTTCTTTGAGGGCTCAAAATATCTTTTATATGTGAAAAGATTTTTTTTTACTTAGATATGTAGAACCAGAAGATGTTTGTCAAATAAGGTTCATTACAAATTTATCAATTTCCTTCCATTCAAAAATTGACAAATTTGTAGTGCAGAGTACCAATGAGAATTGTACTACGGGCTACAGGTGGCAAACCTGCTATAGGTTGCCGACCGATGTTATATGTAATAAAATAATGTAAAATTAATAATAATTATAAAATAAAAATAAATAATAAAAATTATTACTTTTCTTTTTTTAATATTATTCATTTATAATTATTTATTATTTTTCGTGTAGTACTTTTTGACTACGTGCTCCATATTCCGGTCAGAGTATTCCGTAATTAGAATTCTTGCGGTTTTACTTTACCCCTTCAGGACTGACGAAAGCAGAAAAAAACGTTTCCTCAGGGCCGCACGGTTCGCGAGTATACGCACGTGCGGGACGGGACAAATTTCCTTCTTAGGCCTAATTTTATTTAAAAATTCATACAAAATCTTTAATGCGATCAAATATGCTAAAATTTTCAATTTGATGTTATTGATAACAGCTGAATATGCAGAACAAAAATTTTTGCTAGGCTTAAAAAACAATTGCAAATTTTAAAGAAAACGTTTTCATTTTAATAAAAAAAAAGGTACTATTTTCACTCTTTTCGCCACGATGATTAAAATAAAATGACGCAAAACTTACAAAAATACAAAATTATTTATCGTTTGTGGAAAATTCCAAACGATAAATTTACTCTCATATAAACTTGTTGTGGCTTGAACTGTAGAAAAACCTTTTTTTTTCTTCTTTTTTTTTAAAATTAATTTCAAATTGTAAATAGCTTTCTTAGTATCACATTAGTATTATTCACCACTCCAAACCGTTGGTTCTTTCCGTTCTCTTTTCATTCCATCCGTTTCTTTTTTTCATTTCAGATCCACTCACACAGAGACTCACTTTGTGCTGGTGCTCTAAGAAAGAATATGTTCCCCGAGTATTATATTTTCTGTTCTTATGGTTATGGAAATTCTGGTTGCGATAGCAACCAAAAAGAATCGTTTGTTCTTACTGAATTAAAAGTGAATCAGTAAAAACAAATGATATTTTTTCGTTAAAAATGAGTCATCACGTTTATTCTATGAGGATCTGCTTTTTAAATGTTTTCGAGTGTTAGAATTATTGCCATAAATACGAACCAAAAAGCAAAATAAGTACTGAAACTATTATTATGAATGTCTGGTGCCCAATAAACTATAAGCTTGTTATCTTTTTCCAATTTAATCAAAATATAAACAGAAATCCAGAGCGCAATAAATCGCTAATCTTTAAATGCCCGATTCTCTCAAAAAACCTAAACATGTGCAGTTGTTTACATGCATGAAAACCCCAGACCTAATTTTAAAATACTCGGAGCCAAAAGCACATACTGAAGTTCAAAGATTTGTGAAACATTCGAAAAATAAAAAACTTTTACCGTTATCTAGCGCTTTGTAAAAATTAATATAAAAACGTTCCAAACTAAGATCACACCGGTGTGATCATGGGCCTCAGAGCAGAGAAAGAGCAATCACATATATGATACCGTAGACCCTGGAGGGAGAAACGCGTGATCACATATGTGATATCAGAGTCCTGAATGGTTAATGTCGCCACATGGTTGTGTTAGTACGTAAGTACCTCCAAGGTAGCCAATAAGGTTGCGATAGTTTATGAGTACCTAAACAAATTTAAAGAGCTCGCTTTCTCTCTGAATTGATATCCTTATAGCAAAAATGATTTTAAAAAACATAAATAAAGTAAACACTGATGCCTAATTATGGTAATTTTCTATTTTATTCAAAAGCAGGAAAATTACTGGATCTATAATTAACAAATGAAGAATAATACGTTCTTAAAAATATCTGAAAGCTACAACAGCAAGAACGTTTCCTTTTACCTTGATACGTATTTGAAATGTTTTTTTTTCCTTGAGACACAAGTACCCAAAACGTCGAAAACGTTCAATTATTCCTTCTAACAATCATTCCTTTCAAATTACGAATTAGACACCATTTTTGTATTTTAAAATTTTTTTCCGTTATCTTTCGTCATGCAAATGATCTTGCTGATTGCTTCGGAGTAAAGAAAAAGTTCTTCAGAAAAGCTTCTTTGAGAGCCCGAGGGATGGAATTAACATTTCAAAGAATATTAAGCCATTTAACTCGTAAACCGACTGTTATGAAATGAAGAAATGAAACCCCCCCTTGGGAGAAAAGTGAAAACTTAATTTTAAAAATATACGGAAGCAAGTGCCGTTTTATTGTGCTTTCATTTCCGTGGTATGTTTTTATGAAGTCTCACAAATAAGTTCTATAATAGTTTGTTTTTTTTAGCGCTAAAGACCAAATAGCACCTGTGAGTACGTAAGCATTCTGAATTTTCTGTGAGAGCGATAATACTTTATTCCAAATAACCCCTTAGGGGGTCTTGTAAAATACAAATAAGAAGCTCTCGTCGATATTCGCAAGAGTCTTCATTGCGTCTATGGAATATAGAAGCTTAAGATATTTCCTACATATAAATTCTGTCCAGAGGGGGATCGGTGTCTATTAAATTATTTGTCAGTTTCGCAATCTGTCGGGGCGAAAACTAAATATGTTGGAAGATTATCTCAGTATCAGATATATTTTCATATTTCGGTGTCACTTTAGGTTAAGATCCTTAAAGTTAAGTATTTGGTGAATGCCTCCTGTTTCATTTTTTATTCATTACGTTATTTTATTTTCTTAAAAATCAGATGCACACACACAAACAGCTTCTTACAGTTCTGTTAAAATTTTAAAAAATATTAAAATAGTGGAGAATGTTTAATTCCCCGTATTTGAATACTTTCCTCATATTTATTGGAGCTTCAAATGATATTGAAAAACAATTACCGTTGCCATCATTCTAATTAAAATAATCTGTTACTTCGTCCGTCAATGTTTAATGGGCTCAGTTCATGACGGTCACATGATAAACACATGTTCTCCATTCAATTCAAAATGACATCAAACTAATTCTACTTGTTGTTTTACATGTAAAACTTGGGTAAAATTTCAAACCTTATAAGTGCGTAAAAATGTTTAAATGTTATTACAAATACATTTCTTCAAAAGATTTTAAAATTTAAAAAAAAATCTTATTTTATGCGTGTACTTTTAAATAAAATAGATTTTGCTTACCTATGTACATTATTATTGTTGACAAATTTGTATTTCTTAAGAGAACGTTTCTGTAAAGTTCACAAGTTGGCAAAAAGGAAGCGCATGAGCTGATTAGCTGGAAAAACGATAGTTTTTATCGTGTGGCAATGACGTCACATGAGATTTTGAACTGATTGGCTAAAAACACGAGGTTATCATTACCATGTGACTATGACGTCACATGAATTGAGCCCATTGCTGTGATGTAAGAGTTTTGCCATTCCTAACATACATGCTATAAATACCATTGATAAATGCGGAGATTAATTTGTTGTAATCAGATATTTTTGACAATTTTGTACATGTAAATGATATTACATCAACGAGAGAGAAATTGCTGAATAAAAAGTTCTCTTTAAACATTTTCCTGGTAAAAAAAAAATGGCAATTTATCTCAAGAATTTGAAAAATTCACTCAAAATCAGCAAATAATCAATCCACCAACCATTTAAAATCATGATTAAGTTAAGGGGATTTATTTTAAAAACGTCGCAATTTTTACCGCGTCGATTCAATTAAGAATCGAAAACATTTCGTCTCGGAACGAAAAATGGTGTAAATAAATTCGTCAGAAAGAACAATATTTCTTCACTTCCTTTCACAGAATGAAATTAGGAAGAAAGTGCTTTAAATCTTGAGAAATGTTTCATTTAAACACTAAGGCATTGCTTGTTCAGTTTCAATTTATTCAATTTTATCTTAAAATTAATGTTGTTTTCAATATTTATTGAATTACTTATGAGATGAAATAGAAAAATATTTGCAAAGGATTAAAAGATTTTACAATTCCTTTGAATAAGTTTCTACCTAGATAAAAAAAAAATTGTTATTCAAAAAATATTTGTAATCGCTAAAAAGCATTTCAATATGTTGATCTAAAACCATTAGAATTCTTGCGAAATAGATATTTTGTGAAAATATGAGAGAAGTGATTATTAACTACCAGGTATAAAGAAGAATGTTTGTCTGTTTCATTTCTTTTCATTTTTAACTAATATTCTATCAAGATATTTTCGAAAAAAGGCGATTGAAAATTAAATTGCTTTTTTAAATTGGTTATATTTTTTTGCAGGGAATATTTTGTTTTGAAGTAAATCTTAGTTCGTAAATCTAAAAAGAAGAGCAGGGTAAATAACATAACAAATCGTGATTTATCTAAATGCCCCATAAGGATAACTATTTGCAAGAGCGTATCAAATTTTTAAAAAATTCAATATTTAAAACAAAATGCTCATAACTTTTTAAATCAAATGATTTTTTGCCTAAAGATTTTACTGAAAGTCACTTCATCATCACCAATAATTTTTAAATACCGAATAATATTACAACCGAATTATCTTAAGTATTCGCCAATCCACCTAATTTTTGTGTTACTCATGGCTCGTTCATATGTACAGGGTGATTCTAATTGAAGTTACACTTTCAAAATGCTGTACAAAAGAACCACTGGTCAGAATAACTTCGAATTTGATCTGAATATTCTTGTAAAGGGGAAATGGTACAGCCTAAGATAAAAGTTTCCAAAGTGTATCAATAAATAGCACTGTAAGAAGCATAACGAATGCCAATTCGATTACAAGTGGAATTTTGAATCGAATTACGAAGGATTTGGCATGAGTTGTACATTAAACCAACTGCACTGGTCATTGTGCATGATTGTTTCGGTTCTGGACGGAAAAAATTACTTCCAAATCATTCAAGAATTGTTGCATTATAATGAAAAAGCCCATTCAGCGCGGAAAAGTCGTACCACATTTCTTTTAATTTCCAATAGGGCTGCGGATTGGTATTCACCATTGTAGGCCTAATACAATCCCCGGAATCTGATACTACTTTTTAGTGCGGCACCATATAGGTGGGATACCAATCAATTTTAACCCTTCCCCCCCAGAGAGATGCATCTGAGTTCTGATGATGCGAACTTGCTCTAGAAATAAAATTTTGGCGAGAGCACCCAAGCCAAACTGGCACTCTAGGGATCTTTAAAATACCACATAATCATACGACATGGAAGCTGTCGATTTTCTGCATCATGAAAATCTACCGACTTGGCTGGGGTCAAACCCGAAATCTTGGGTGTTTAAGACCAGTGACAAACCGTCTACGCCACCCAGTCGAAGTCATGCCACTTTCGATGGGAAAATTTGGTTTTTAATTGTCATTGGTCAAATACCGCATAAAAGGCAACAATTGAAACCCCAAATATTTTTTCTTATGCCATACCGACCCCTCGTCCTTCAAGTACATTCATTTCAAATTTGAAGTCATTCTGAGCAGTGGCTCTTCTTACAGTACTTTGAAAGTGGGGTTTTTTAATTATAGTAACCCTGTCCTGTCTACAATTTCTAAAAATATTATTAATTAATATCATCTTATTTGTACTAAGAAAAGATGTAATATTTGAGGGGTTAGAATATCGGAGCTAAATTAACATTTTATTAATTCTGAGTAATGCATCGTAAAAGTGCCTTTAAAAACAAAACGTAAGAAATTTTTCAAACGAAATTTAAAATAAAGCTGTGAATAATGCCATCACGATATCTTTCACGTGTTATAAGCATTTTGGGAATATTATATTATAAGCATTTTGGGAAAATTTCATGATTTTTTCATATATATTTCTGCTTGCCTTTTATTTTAAGTAATCTCTGTAAATTTTCCATTGCTCTGTTTTGGAAAAAAAACACTAAATTTGTATTGTGATAAATTAATAATAATTTAAATTTATTTCTGTTATTGAAAGCAAAAAAAAATTATTTCCGGTAAATGAATCAAACAGAACATTGCTAATTTAAAGTGTAATTTTCACACTTCTGTTGCTTGTCTGTCATTTGAAATGTGTTTTTACAGGATATAAAAATGTGTGTGTGTTTTTTTATTATTATTATCCTTGAAAATAAGAAATACTTCATTTCTTTATAGACTTTTTTGTCTTCGAACGCTTTAAAAAAAGGAATTACGCTCGTATAAAAGTTTCTAAAAAAAGGTATCTAGCCATTGTAATTCAATTACATAAACCAAAAGTAAATTTTTATGATCAAATTATACACTGCATAGTTCATCAGAAAACATACCTTCAGAGTTCTTTATTTTCTCTTTCAACTAGAATAAAAATTCCGACTCATTCGAATGAAAAATATACTAAATAGAATAAAAAACACTGCTAATCAAACATTCTCAATGCATATGTAAGAGACAACTAAATATGGCAGCCAAAGTATTCTCGAATACATTCCTCTGTCCATGAATGCATTTTTCAGAAACATTTCAAACCTAATCTTCTTAAAGTAATAGATACAAGGTTTTGTGTCCTTTTACCTTCGTTATTAATAATTTGTGAATTTCGAGAACGAATTTCTGTGCAGTTCATTATTTTTCCACCCACACCAAAGCTCTGACAAGTTAGATTGTTTTGTTAAATTCCAAGATATATTACACATTCCACACTGTTCGTTTTAAAATGCGCATTTCTAATGTTTAAGTTGATAGGATATACATGCTTTGTCTGTTAAGTTATTTTTATCCTTTGCTGTTCGATTTATTTTATTTTTTTATCGTTGGCAATGCTCAAGTGGGTGAAAATTTTAAACAAAGTTGACATGAAGGAACAATAAACTATGTGGAAGTTGTTCAATCTATCATTTTCTCGAAAAATTTCAATCATTGATAAAATTTTAATTGCGTATTTCTAACGAAGATTGTAAAATAAATCAAAAGTTGCAGAGGATATACTTTTCTTTTTTTTCGTCGAAGTGTAAATAGTGATGTAAATTCGTTTTGCTGTCATAATTGATAGGCACAATATTTCAAACAGGAAAGAAAATTTTAAAAATAAAATTGTCTTTGAAACACTTACATATTGTTACGAGTTTCCAATGATTATTCAAAATTAATATTTAATTACATTGGTTCTTTTTTAACACACATGTTAAATTATTATTCAATTCCTACTATTAATTCACACTCTCTTTATATACATTTATGTATCTTGGACACAAATTTTCAATCGCTTATAAAATACTTTTTATTCATCCACTCAAGTTCAAATACATTTTTTAAACCTGTGGTGGATAACATTTGATGTTAATACAGTTTTCTTCAAATATTAATTCATTAATTACATTTTCTTAGTTAAGTTTAGTTTTATATGACAGAAAAACTCGTCTTATATAAGATATTTAGCAGGATATAAATTTTTAGGAATAAATACAGCCAATGGCAAAGCGTGTAGGTCTCCGGGAAAAAAACCTTTTTCTGGGTTCTAATCTGAGAGAAGGAGGGAACAAAATGGAAAATGAAATGTTTCTTAAATTGCAAGGAAATTCGCTTTATATTTTGCCGTTTAATATTATGATTCTGTCATATGTATATACATATTTATATTAATTGTAACTATTTCATAAAAAGTAGCTAAAACAAAATTTTTCTTTGTTGACCAAAGTAGGAATTGACTTAATTTTTTTTTCTTATATTACTTGTTACGTATTACATTCCTCTTCTAGCATACATATGCGTTTGATGTAAACATGCATAACGAAAAGTAAATAATTTATTTGCGCAGGAACCAAAGTCAGATATATGGGCTATAACTCAATTGTTTTTATAGTACTTGTTTTACTTTCTTTTGTTCCATTTCTTATGAACGAAACTTTAGATCGGAATGAAGCGGATTTAAAATACTTTCTATTCCTAAATTCAAAAATATGAATTTTTTTAGGTAAAGCAATTTAAAACTGCAAATGATTTCATTTGTTTTACATGCTCCATACTAATTGTTTCAATATCCTCTTGACATAATGACTTCCAGGGAAACACCATTCCTTTTACACGCCATTGTACACTTGAACGTCAAGAACTGTCAAAAGCAGTCGCCGAGCATAGTAAGTCGATTCTGTTTAGTTTTTAGTTTCGAATGTCCAAGGCTCTACTTCTTAACAGTACCGAAATCTGCATTTCGGGGAAAAAGAAAATGTGCATAAAATTTCGATTTTTTTTCTTATGCCAAGAGAAAGAATTAACGTCGTATTTGGAAGTAATATGATCAGTCTTAAGACTTCTTGAGGCCCATGGCCCTTGACTCTTGAGGCCCTACACAAAAGTAGGCCCTGGGCTCTTACACAAATGTAGGTCTCACCTATAAACCTTAAAAGTAGACAGTGCATAGCATACGTTGTCAAATACACGTACCAACAATAACCCGAAATGAATAAATGTGCATGACTTAAATCGCGCAAACCGGCTCGACCAACTGCCGCTTTTACTGAATGAGAAATGATGGCGTATGGTGGTAGGCCTAGGCCTATATATGGACGATGGTCATCATACGTAGCCAGTTAACCTGTTGTCCGAATTTCCCAGTTTTTCGGAGAATACAACAGGAAAAAAACATTTGACCGTTGCAATTATTCGAATCCTGATCTTCTTAAGGCTAAGTAGAGAACACGACGATGCCGCAATTGTAGACGAGGCTTTGGACCAGGGTCCAGTTAGCCCATGCCTTAAGACGTCCTTGAATATGATGGCTATTAACGCTTTATTTCGTAATTTTATGCCACAGTGGAATGGCGAGAACAGTACAGTACTTACTCGAATCTAAGCAGCACTGTTTTTTTCAGTGTTATTGCTATTGAAAATCAGGTGCGGCTTAGAATCGAAGGCAAAACATTTGTTGGATGGGGGAAATTGAGTTGTCAACCCTTTCAAAAAGAAAAATGTAACCCTCCATTCTGTCCACTAGCATCGATGACTTATCCCATTCAGTAGTTTGTCTCCAGTATTCAGTCTATCCTAAGCATCACATTTTCTTCTCGTATTAAAGAAATAGCATCAAGATATAGATATTGGTAATAGCCTCAAGATCAGTTCACTATAACGCAAGTATGAAAAGGGAGACAATTTTGTATGCAGAAAAAACCGGAAACAGACCACTTGAAAATTCGACACGGATGAAACAAATATACGTCGTTGACGTAAGCACAATGATTTTACTTTTGCTTGTAAATTTTCAACAGTATTTAAAAATTCTTCTACATTCTTCTATAATACATTCTGTAAAAAATGTTGCATAACCAACGCACTGGATGGCACGGAAGATGTCACCGTGTAGGAAAATAACGACGCCGGCACCCATTCCGAAGTCAGCTGTGACGATGGAAGTGACGAATCATTTTCGAAACATGATGCTGACGGTTAGAATAGCTGTAGGGTCATCTAAGTGTTTGAAAGTTTTTAATACTGGTAAAATATATAAATTATTAACTTATTATTTCTCATTAAAAATTTTTTAAATTTTTTAAGTGTCTAATACTGATGAACATTTTACACTTTTTTTTTCTCAAAAACGTGCAAAGAATTTGGGGTACGGCTTAGAATCGATGGCGGCTTAGATTCGAGTAAATCTGATATTTGTGTTAGTATCCCGTTCTCCAAACGCACACATTACGCCAGAGTAGTAATATAGAGTGCGACATAGCCATCCTGTGATGACTATGTCGTTCCGGTTCCGCGTAAGCTAGAGGTGTGGGATTATCAAAATGATGAGACATAGTAGTTCTTAATACAACTTTTATTAAGAATAACTTATATTACTTAAATTCTAATTTGACAATTTTAATTAAAGTGAGAGTTAACACCCAATTAAACCTTGTATTTAAGTCAGATCACGCAACTAGATCCTTTAATCTTAATTATGATAAATAATCCGATTCAACTAACTACCTATATCAAATATTACCTTTGCAGATCTCCTTCCTTCACCTATAGAGAGATATTTATAATTCACTTTATATACGAAGATTCCAACTTTTTTATATTGGGTTTCTATTCCTTCCAAAGCTATCGGACTGCTAACTCTTGATCTGAAAGATTCCACACTAAACTATCTCTAAACTTGCCGCGCTATCGATCAGAATGATTCCACACTAAACTATCTCTAAGCTTGCCGCGCTATCGATCAGAATGATTCCACACTAAGCTATCTCTAAACTGGCCGCGCTATTGATCAGAATGATTCCACACTGAACTATCTCTAAACTTGCCACGCTATATCTTATCATCAAAGCTTCTATCCTTTTAAAGTATATCTCATTTACATATTTGATCCGTTTCTCTTCTTGGTATTGGGTTGGAAAGGTTTTGCCATTAATCGTGGCCGTCAAAGAACATAGGAGTTATGTTAGCAGAAGGACGCGAGAGACGTCACAAGAGTCCCAACAGATTTGACTTGCAGCAGCCATGCTACACGACAGTTTTTAAGTGATATCAGGACCCCGAGGCCTTGATTCAAGTCCAACAACACTAATCGCAAGTTCAAGTTCATTACCACTCCTTAGACTTTTGTAGTCTTTTTAGATTTCTGATTAATATAAAACCATTAATTAAAAATTTTCAAAATTAGTTTCTTCTTATTTACTGTTTTTTTTATTCATCTCCATTAGCAAAATTAGCAATATTTTTTTAATATTTTAATATTAAACTTAATTTTGAGCTGAAAAAAACGTTAAAATATGAAACAGCCTAATATATTGTTAAATTTGCCAATGCAGTTTTACTTTTTAAGCCAATATTTCATCCTTTTATTTAAATATTTAAAAGATTGAAATAAAGTGAAGTAATTCAATACTTTCTTTTTAACATATTGATTGATATACTTATACTATCGTAATTCATAGGTAAAACAATGCGTTAACAAATACCATAGATTTGGATGAATTTAAAAAAACTGAAACAGTCTGAATGCGCACGCACTATTATTTTCGCGTCACTGTGCTCCTCAGAATATTTTAAAGTCTCCAAAACAGTATAAATATTTCTGGTTGACATGCTTAAGAAGATAAAAACATAGCAAATACTTATTCTGATACTATTTTGGAAATAAATTTTTGAAGAGGGTCGTTATATTTTCTTCGAAAAATAACAATAAAAGCAAAGTAATTTAATTAGCAGTAAAAATAAAGTAATATACTTTCCGCAGGTCTAAGAGATGTAATTACAAAACGTTTTTTAATAAAATCTTAGTATTGTGCTAAATGTATAAAAAAAAAAGAAAGAACGTAAGTTTCCTCTGTAACTAAACCACCTGAGAAGCCTTTCTAGTATTAGCGAGTGGCCGTGGTAGCCTAGTGGGCAAGGTAACGGATTCTTGGTCGACATGTCATGAGTTCGAGCCTAGTACCACTGAAGACCCTGCGTGTAATGTGGCGATGTACGTTAAATCTGTCGAAGTTCAAACGTCCTCCAGTTGGTGGAGGTGTGAAAGTAAAATTACGAGGTCCGTCGTCAAAAGCCCTTGAGTAACTGAATAGTGCGACGTTAACATTCACTCACTTGGTATTGGCGATTTTTCATGTATTGATGTATCATTAATTTACTATATGAAAGTTTTAAACTAAAAGAAAAGAAAAATGAGCAAAAAAGTGTTAATTTGGCATTGAAAAAACATGGTAAGATTATGCTTCAAAAATTAATATATTTTCCATAAAGTCTTAACATAAATTCTAAAGTTTCATTTTTAATTTTTATACTTAACATTAACTCAGTATTAATATTAATAATCAAAATTTACTGGAAAATTTAGTTCCTTTTATCGTCCGTTGTCTTCTTCAAGCTGTTTAACAAGTTGTCTGTGGCTGTGGTGACCTAGTGGTCATGGTTATTGACTCGTGACCTGGTGTGTCGAAAGCTCAAACCCTAGAGCTACAGGAATCCACTGTGTAGAGGGGCTGATGCATGTAAAGTCTGTCGAGGCCTAGTCTTACCGTTGGCGTAGTGTGGAAGCTCGGAAAGAGGAGTGATGACTTAGGTGTCGTCCTTGTCACTTAAACAAAGCTCAGGATTACGATATACAACGACAATAGCTTTAAACGGCTTGTTGCTTTATAATGTAACGATATTATAGGCTCACTTATTTTTAAGTGGCAAATTTTATCCTGTTAATAAAAATAAAAAGCCCAATTGAATTAGAAATCATTGCTTAATTGATGTAATGAAATAAAAAAGGATTAATTAGAATTTCACTTTTTTTTATTAGTATAAATCTTTTAAAACTGAAACTTACAAAACTAAAAAATTCATTTGCTTGTACTTGTGTCACTTTTCTAGAGAGTGTGACCGACACATTTTCTACAATTCTTTTCTTCTCCGACTGTATCAGCGTTTTCAAACTTTTTCAATTATGGGCAACACTTGAAACTTTTTCAATCATCCAAACATACCTCATACTTGCATAAAAGTGGGAACAGAGGAAATAAAGTTTGTGTGTGGAAAATGTAGCATTTGCATTTTTCGTACCTCCTCGAGATTTAAAAGTAAATATGCGAGTTAAGAAAGGAGACGAAAAATTTATTTATGCATAATATTTTTTACAATGAAATAAAACAATAAACATGAAGAGAAATGCATCAAATGCAACAAGCATTTTAAAAAGGAACTAAGAAATAAAGTATAAATTTTAATAATTTATTTTTCGATACAGTGTCTTTTTAAAAATCTTAAATATCACTCCACCGTATTTGTGTGGAACAGCACTGATTTTATAATTGTGTAGAATTGTAAAGAATTGATTCTCAATCAGCTTAAGTTTTATAATACATACAAAGGCAAATACTCGGATGTAAAGATCTTTATCAGAATTATTGACCAGCAGCAGATCTTGACCGGAAATAAAGACCAGCTTTATTTCCGTAGAAAATCATATATCTCAAGAATGGTATAAGAATCATTTAAAAAATAATTACAAATTAAACATGACAAGATTACAAACTTTCATGCAAAATCTTTTTTCAAATTCTGAAGTACTTTTAAAAAACTAGTCCCTACAGTTGATTCGAAAGATTGGCTCGTTTTGTTATTGACAACATACTTCAAACCGTACTATAGCTATTAGCTAATTGATTGTTAAAAACGTCATATCCTCGAGCAGCACGAGGACTTTCCATAGCAGACCTTATAATGTTGAACAATTAAGAGACAAGAATAACACCTGAGCTGTCACCCCCTCCTTTTCAAATTTCCCCTTCACGTGAAGTAAGAATTTTGCACCTCAAAAGGTCAGTGGTTCTTAAATTAAAGTCCGTGAATCCCGGTCCGCAACGCTTCACTTTATTATACTATATCTTCAGCGGCTCAAATAACTAATATTATTGACTTGAGTAATTTTTAGATAAATGATGTGAAATATGTGATAATTATAGGATGGTGGGTAACTTAAATGGATCAGTTTAAGGCAGTGCTTTTTAAATTTTCAATATTTGCTAGTCAATTTTCAATCATAATTTTCTTCACGCCCCTTATACAATAACAATGAATTGAATACAATAATAATGTATAATATTTTGACGTTAAAGTTACAATATATGACCTTAATTATAAACCATGCAAATTATAAAGATAAGTATTAAATTTTGAATACAATTTTATATACGATAATCCCATGAAAATCACTATTAATTATTTAATGTATACCTAACTAAGTATTGATAAATTAATTATGAAATATATTGTGCCGTATTGATACATTTATAAGTATAGTATATCAGAGTATATGTGTATTTTTTTTGTCAGAATATATTTTGTTTTGCTTTCTTTTGGAAAACTACTAATTTTTAAATCTTTTATTTTCGACTTTTTGATATGATCACGCCACCCACATTGGGTTATTACACCCTCTGGCTAGAGGTTGCGATCTGCAGTTTAAGGTTCAAACACTGTTAGGGATTGTCTAAAAATCAAGTAAGAAACTATTACTGTGTCTACGTTATCTAAAGCGATGTTTGTAAGTCAAATCTACTTCTAATATAAATTGATATATATAGTTACAATTCTTTTAAAATATATGACATAAAGAAAAAATTATAACAAAATTCTATTAAAATAATGTCTATAACTATTAATATTAAAAATTATTTTTAAAATAAAAAAATATTATTGTATTTACAAAATATTTATGTATACTGTGCCTTTTTTTTTTCAGTATAATTGCAATAATACTACACATTTTTATTACTCAGTAAAAGTAACAAAAAAACGGAAAGGGATTATTTTGTTGATAGATAATTAGTTACCTTAAAAAAAAGATATTATTTTTACTATGTTTACGTAAAGATAAAAATTATTTTTCCATAAATGGAGTATTAGCGTGTAAAGCTATAGTTTTCAACACGATGAAGTGATTTTGATTTTGGTTCATGAAAGAATGAAGAAAATTTTCTGATTGCAAAGTAAGATTTTTAGTAAATATCAATAAAAAAATTTGATGGCTTTTGATGTATTTCTCAATTTCCATATATATCCTATTCTTTTTTACTCATTTGCAATAGATAAAAAAAGTTCTTTATATATATATATATATATATATATATATTACTCAATGCCGCAGAAGAAATAATTGCATTTGTTGATAGTATATAGGTGCGTTAGCTGTTAGCCAGTATCAAGCTACTTATGAACTAATTCAAATAAAGTCTCTTGACTATATCGTCAAGTTTTGATATCAGTCCACGAAATTTTTCAAAAGCCATGCTACCGGTTCGTCTGAATTTGTTCACATGTAGCCTGATAGTGACCGTTGTTGGTGGAAGTTTTCTGTATTTTCACTGGTACAGCTGACACACCTCTTTGTATGTTTTACTCCCCAACCCCTAATTTCCAGGAAACGATGGCGATTCTTTTTCTAAACGGATCATTTCTACAAACACCCTCTGAAATAAATCAATACATTAGTGTCTTCGTGGATATGGGTCGTTATTTTTGAAACACCCTGTATACGATTCTTCAGTCAATGCAAATACATAACTCTGATTAAATGTCTCAATGTCGTGCATCCGGTATAGTGGTTAGTGACGCTGACTGTTGTGGCCGATGGGCCTTGGTTCGAATCCCGGAGAAGGTAGGGATGTGTTTGTAAATGTATAGTGCCTTACCATCAAGGGGTACTCTAACTAGCCGTAGAGCCGCAAGTCCTCTCGTGAGATTGATGGAAGGGCAAGAGGGGTGGGAGGCCCCTGACCACCTCTACGGTGTTCTTCCTCAAAATTGGGGTGGAATGAGCCAAAACGTACTGTTACCTATGGTGCTCAAAGCTACGGATAACGACAGGCGTACAACTAGTCCTTTGCCACGATGAATTCCGTGGGCCTCGATCTGACTACGTCAGCCAGGTGGCATTAGCAACAACAACAACAGATGTCTCGATCAGAATTATTTCAAACGGCTTCAATTAAATTATGACGAAGATGTAAATGAAGATATTTAAGAATCTGGTTTGCCTGTAAATATTTGAGTTAAATTTAAATTTCTGCAAATGATGAGGAAACATCTCACAAAACAGTATTGGAAGTGGAGACAAGTTTAAATTTGCTATTTGAAAAGTAGTGTTCTTACCAGGGGCGTATTTACCACCGTGTGAGCCGTATCAAGGATACGGGGCCCCCAAGCTACAGGGGCCCCAACACATATAAGGAAAAACATTGCTAATATATTAAGGGACCTCTAAAAGAGGTGTCTCGGAAATTTTAATACGGGGCCCATTCAGAACTAGCTACGCCAGTGGCTGTAACTATATAGCATTCAAATACTCAACAAATGAACCTGTCTCTAAAACCAAAGATTTTATCGAGCACAAAATAGAAAATTTATATTACTCGATCAAATCTTATTAATATGCATAATGAAGGACTAGCAGAAGTCGATTTGATTGGCAGACTTCTTCATTTTCAAATTTGCCCAATCGTACAGAAACCAAAATAATCGCGTCTCAATTACACTAAAAATGTGTTTCGAGTGTGAAAAAAGATTATTAATATTTTTGTCTTTATTTCTTATTTTTAAAAATTTTAGCTCGAGCTTTTATTTTTTCTTCCATATTTGAACTTTTCGCCCATATGATTATTCTATGAAATTCGATGTGCAGATAACTTGTCACTTCAATACTTCTGAAACTTTCAATATTTGCAACTCATTTTTCAGTCATAATTTTCATCGCAATGTGTTATTCTTACAATAATAATGTATTGAAGGCAATAATACTATACTTTGACGCTAAAGCTACAATACAATACGACTTTAATTATAAATCGAACAAATTATCAAGGCAAATATAAGGTTTTGCATATAATTTTGTATATGACAAGCCCAGGGGTGTCACTAGTAATTACTAAACGTATTTATAATTATTGATAAATTAATTATCAAATACTTTGTACAGTATACAGATATATTTATAAGTATTGTATATTGTATCAGTGTGAATGTGTATTTTATTTTTTTAATATATCAGAATGCATTTTGTTTTACTTCCTTTCAGTAAACTGATAATTATTTTAAATATCTTATTTTTGATCTTTCGATATACTCGCCCCCCGTAGGGTTACCATGCCCCCTTTGTGGGCTCACCTCACAGTTTGAGAAACGCTGTTTTACTTATATATAAATACACCCAAATGCTGCTTTGCATGTTTAAATATAAGGCCAATAAGGAATTGTAAAATACTTTGATTGCATACTTTCATGCTGTTAAATAATAATTTTTCAATTGGCGAGAAAGTATAATGTGTGCCTAAACTGGGTTATTTCTGAAAAAATTCCCTTATTACTTTTCAAAAATAGTTTACATAAATGTCATTAATAATATTTTTTAAACCATGTGAAAAAATGCTATTGTCAATGTTTCATTCATGTAATGTGTTATAAATCAAGTAAAAACATTCGAACCCCCTTCCCCTTCACACACACTTCTTATTCTTACGTTTTTTATTCAATTGTAATGAATCAATAGCTTATGTTAGATAAAAAATTAAATTTTTAATAATTGTTTAACTTTTCTCGAATATAGAGTAGTGATAGTTAAATTTAGACTAATGAAAATAAACTTAATAATTTTTATCATTACAAATGTGCACGACCAAAATATAACTTTTGTTAATTGAGTCAAGACTTTTAAATATTGTAATAGCATTTTATCACATAATAGGCTTGTTGACTCTTATTTTAATTAAAAAATAAAACTATCTGATATTTTTTTAATGTCTCTATCTTATTTAGCATATAATACCATTGGATTAATACTTTACAGTTTTATTTTCCCTTAAATTTTAAAATTATTTATCTAAATAAGAATAAATATTGTCAGTAATTTTAATAATTCAGTTCGTGACAGAAAAAAAATTACACATCACACACACAATGCACGGCTGTTTTTTTTTTTAAAAAATCCCCTTAAACCCATATTTATTTTAGAAAGAATAATATCTTGAATAAGTTATTAAATTTTGCAATTCAAATTTATTTAAATCACATGTGGGAAAAGCAAGATAGAGTTTACATTTAATATATGTAGGTATGGAATGCATTTCAAATGCGTGTTACATTTAAAATTAATTTTATTATATTTGAATTCCGCAAAATTCTTATTCACTTTTTTTAATTTGAATTTAAAATTGAAACATGAACAATAAGAATTACCAATGCCAAATTCGTATTCATTTTGATGCAATTCAATAATTGATAACGCATATTTTATACTTTTTGTTTCGATTGGAATTTTTAGATTCGTTATAGCTGCAATACTAGTTCTATGCATAGAAATTTTATCCTCTGAAATAATTTGGATGAATTTTTAGTAAATTTTTGTGATTTTTTATTAAATTATTCAAAAAGCCCAAAATATTATTTATCTTAGTGTGCTGCAGTATTAACATTAACTAAATGTCGAATTTTGAAACATTTATTTATGGAGTGAAAAGATGTCACTCAGCTCTTTATATAGATGAAAAATTAATTATATGAACCAAGAGGTGTGGTCCTTAAAACTATCTTGTATATTTCATGCTATAATTTAAGTTACAAAAATATATCCTTCAGTTTTTATTTCATATTATTTGGTATCAATAGTGTATACGCGTGAACTTCAACGCCCATCATGATGTGCAACGGGACTCATGCACGTTAAATTTGTTGAGGAGCAAAGTCATCATGTTGAGGGGGGACGAAAAATTAGAGACAGCAATTTACTTTAAAACAAAAATGTTACATATTGTTCAACCAAAAAAAGTACTAGTTTCAACAAAACCATGAAACAAGAGATGAAATTGTACGACTCGACTGAAAATCCATCACCAAACATTATATAACTATGTGAGGCTTTAAAGTCAATTCCTCCAACGTCATTTGAAGTCGAGAGAGCATTTTCTGCTGCCGGATTGTTCGTCACAAAGTTTAGAACTATAGCCTGAGTGATAAAAGTATAAATTGCTTATGCTTTCTGAAATCCTATTTAAAAAATGAATAATCAATTTATTATATATTTTTTTGCATCTTTTTTGTTGTTGTTGTGACTAATGCCACCTGCCTGACGAAGTCAGATCGAGGCCCTCGAAATTCATCACGGCTAAGGGCTAGAATTTTTACGCCTGTCTTAGATTAGCTTTATTTAGCCTTAGCTTTGAGCACCATGCAGGTGACAGTGCAATTTTGCTCGGTTCCACCGCAATTTAGAGGGAGAAAACTATGGGGTGGCCAGGGGCTTCCCCCAACCACACGAGAGGACTTGCGGCTCGACGGCTATTTAGAGTACTCCCATGCCGCAAAGTCACTATACATTTACAAACATCCATGTCTTCTCCGGGATTCGAACCCAGTCCCTACGGCACCACAGTCAGCGTCACTAACCACTATACCGGTTGGGCGAGTTGCATTTTTTAGCTCATTATACAATTAAGTATTAATTTTGGAATTTATATGTATCCTTATTTTATATAATTGTTATTGATTTTATTTAAAAATAATAATTTGTTTTTAAATTTTTTGAAATTTTGATGTATTTTCGGGAATCTCCGAAATGACAATTACATTCCCGGGAATGGAAAAATTCAGGAAATCGGAAACCCTACCTAGAATATGTGAGTGGGTTTATCGGGTTGGCAACAAATTTGACCAAATATTTACTGGAAAAATATGTCGCCAACGAACTTTTGTGTGGGAGAAGTCTGTTGGAAGTGTGTCCTGGAAATTTCCATGAGGGTATATAAGGGAGCTTTGAGACAAAGGTCGAGTCAGTCGAGTTAAAAATCTGCTTGTGTGTTATCTGTGACAAGAAACAGACTTTATGTACCTTTTTTATTATTGGGACTGGTTAAGAGAGTCGTTTTTCAAGCGCTGTAAAGCTTGTTTATACTGAGTGCGTTTTTCCATTACTGTAACTTATCTGTTTTAATATTTCTTTGTGTGTACACGTCAATTTGTCTTCGTGTAGTCATTTGTTTATCTTTGTTCATTAAAAAATTTGTTATTCAATTAATTGAGGTCATTGGCTGTTTTTCCCCCATTCAAATTTACAATAGTATTCACATCTGTTTACACTTGCAATATAAAACTTTTTAAAAAATAATGTATACAATAAAAGATATTAAAATTATTATCTAAATGAGGGGTGTCCAACCCAAATGACCTTGCGGGCTACTTCGGAAAAAAAAATTATAATCTCGCGGATCGCCCATAAAAATATGTACCTTTATATCAGATATGAAACAAAAAAACATTTATTGGAGGAAAAATTTAAAACAGAATGAATTATTATTATTGTTTTCATTATTTTTCATGTATACAGACACAGATAATATAATAATGTTTATATAATATAATAATGCAATGATCAAATGATGTTTAAAATATTACAGTTGCCATTTTCTTGAAAATGACGGTGTTCCTATTGAATTGATATTTCGTTACTCATTGGTGAAATTTGATTGTGCTGTCATTCGCAAACGATTAAGTATACATTGCCCTTTATCTTAACCGTCCTGAATATTTTTTAAATTTTAAGAGACATCTCTGATTGACTCTTGCTTTTTGGGCACTCCAAACAGAAAAGGAGAAGAAACGAAAGTCGCACACACAGAGAATCATGTACCATCCATAGTAAAACATATGCATAATGCACAATTCAAAATTTATTAAAAATGAAATTTACTATAGTAAAATCAAATGTAAATGTTTGATAAAATAAAAATCTATTTTAATCTAAACGACATTTCTATTATCAAAAAGGATTTATTTTAAAACAAGATTAGGTAACAGGCAAATACATTGTAGATATATATACATAAATTTCCCCTCAAATAAATTTCAAAATGAAAAAACTTTGAAAATCTGATATTTAAAATTATTTTAAAAGAGTCGGCGGGCCGCAACTTATGTACTGGCGGCCCACATGCGGCTCGCGGGCTACGTGTTGGACACCCCTGATCTAAATAACTATTATTTTTTTTTATTTTTCTCTTAACATTTGTGTTTATTTTAGAAAACAAATAAATTTATTTCTCTATTTTTTTCAGTGATTTTAGCGAGGGAAACCGGGACTACATCATGAAGGAACTTCTCAAGGATTACATCTTTCAGAATGAAGAGGCCGATGACATATAACTCCCTCCCTGTATTTCTCCCTATAAAGTAATATACATCATCTAATAATAAAAATTTAAAAATTTGCTTTCGATTCTTTCTTCTTAAAATATGCCTTTTAAAATATTTCTGATGATTTATTATTCATTAAGATATAAAATATATTAAAAGTCGAAATATTTTATGGAAATACAGTCGGGCCTCTATATAATGAAGTCACTAAGTCCCGGGAAAAAAATTCGTTTTATGGAAAATTCGTGATATAGAGGTTCATCTTTTAATATACTTTAAAAACCAAAAAACAAATTTTAAATTCATAAACACTATATATTCAAAAAATTAATTATTCACACCTTTTTTTAAATTAATATATGTTTATTTTATATACCTTACCCATCAAAAAAAAAAAAGAAAGAAAGAAAGAAAAACTGCAAGGAAAACAAAAGAAAAAAGGATGTCGAAGAATATACTATACTTTAAATATTTAAAATTAATGAATTTGAAGGACGTTTTCGAATTTAAAGCATACAAGTAATATTAAACATACATTATTTTACAATTAAAACAAGGGGACATGGTACAGCTCCACTGAGTGTGAAAGGGGATATCGAAGATGTTTCTAGTGAACTGAACAATGAGGGTTAAGGGTTGCACTTCTTGGATGAAGTGTGCAGAACTCTATTACTCTCAGTGAGTTAGGATCTAATAGAACCAGTTCAAGATTTATGAACACCATAAAATGTGTTAAAAAGGGAATAAATTGAAATGTTCAGAAATACTTTAAAAATAGGGTGGGAAAAAAATTGAATCACAAAGGAAAAAGTTCACTATATAGAAAATGCACTTCGCTATATAGACGTTATTTTATGAATAAAATCGTGAAATGTTCTAGGTTCCGGGAAAAAGTTCTCTCTATATATAGAAATATTCACATTATAGAAGATGGTTATATAGAGGTTCGACTGTATTTTTTTCAGATATTATTAAAATATCAAAATTGTTATCCATTTTTAATGTTTTTTTTTTCAAATTAATATGCTGTGAGTTTTAATAGTTGAATCTACATCCCTTTAAGAACTCGGTGATTGGTACTGAAGATGGATATTAACTTTAAATATATTCTTATAGATTGTAATTATTTTGTCAGTCTTTAAAAAAATATTCCCTCAAAACATAATACATAATCTTTCGTAAAATTTGACACAATACCTAAATTCTTAACCATACCTTTTTTCCAGAAATTATTTGAAAAATACAAAAATCTAAGTTATAGGCAGTTCTTTTTGCAGTAAGAATTTTTTCGATAGTATATATATTAATATTTTATCTCAAACATAAATTTTTGTAGATAAAATTATTTAACCAATTTTTTTAAAGAATTTTCTATAAATAGCTGTTTGAATTTTTATGAAAAATACTTTTAAAAATAACAGTAATAATTATTTGTACGCTGTGTAATAAACTGTAGATTATATTTTATCCTATAGTTTAAAAATATTAATTTTATAGACAAATTAACACTATCATAAACAATATATACTCTACACTTAAATATTCTTTATAGGTAGATGTATTGGAATCATCAAAATATTATTTTAGATTTGATATATACTTAAATTTTTCTAAGGTAAATGATTTATTGCTATGATGTAATAAAACATGCAAATCAATATTTTATTTACAGGACATTAAAGAAGTAAAATTGAGCAATTAAAAAATAATTAGTACGCGTTTTTAAATAATCTTTGTGTATGCACACACATTTTAGAATTCAATCATTTGTGTAAGCATATTTTAGAATTCAATCAATTTTTGTACAAAATTAATGAACAATTAAATATACGCATATTTGTGTATGTAAAACAAAATTATATGTACGCATATAAATTACAATAAATATTTTTATTTCTTGGAATTTATTTTAGTTCTTAGGTGCAATTAAATTTTGAGTTCTCTAAATTTTGAGTTGTGGCAATTCGTGCCATACATTCCTATTAATACTTACGAAAGGGAACTTTAAGCGCATTTTCCTTATCCGATGGAGAAATTCAAACAGTTAAAAGAAAAGTCGTTAACTATTTCTTTTGAGACTGTGGCAATGATAATTCTTATTCCAATTTATTTTTTATTCAATCTATTGCTGTATGTAACATTATTATCTGATTTTATATTGGGTATTTTTAGTAGTTGTTCCATATGTTATGTAGTTTAGTTTGTTAATAAAAAAAAGGAAGGAAAATTTACAATACGTACGACGAACATTAGAATAAGCAAATATTTTACATAATATGTTTCATATTTTGCCTGTGTATTGCATTTTAATTTACTTAAAAAAATTAGGGGGGAAATATTTAATTGAATTTTATATTCAAGCCTTATTGTGTAGAATATTTAAATGTAGAAATATAAATAGTATATTTAAATATATACACTTGCATAAAAGATTGTTAATATTATCTTTTTTTTTTCTTTCTAGGTTTGTTTTGATCCTCGTGTTTGCTTGATTCATTTTTCGTGATTGCTTCTAGTCAGTTTAATGTAAGCAAAAAAAAAATTAAACATTAAAAATTATTGAAATTCTGCTGTTTTATGTGCTTATGTGTTTTTAAAATGTGCGCTTTGTAAATAAATTATTTTTCCGTCAATTTTTGTCATTTTCTTATATATTATTCGAATATTTAACTTAAACAAAGAATTTAACCATTCATTCAACTTTATGTAGGTAATACAAATAATTCAGGATAGAGTAACAGATTATTTATTAAATTTGTAAAACTTAAATAAAGAAACACTATTCAAGAAAAGTACATTATAAACTAAAAGTTTTAGGGAAAAAAAGTTAAAAAAATTCCCTTTATTTTAAATAATCATGGATCTCCAACATATCTGTAACATTTTCAAAAACATTTTAATCTAGCAAACTGTTCGGTTTTTGAACTTATAATTTTGTTCATCGAAAAGTCTTCAATTAAAATTCTCAATAACAAAAATGATTTTGTTCGTCTCTGAATCGGTAACGTTTGTGAATTGTTATGCATGAAAATAAATATATGTTTTAATTACGTAAAGTTATATTTGATGCCTTATTTAAAAAGTTTCCATCGAAAATCCAAATATTATTTTCATATTTCAAAGTTTACACAGTATTCTTTTTTAAAAAATCACAAAATTAAAGGCGGTTTTTACACTTACTACATCTATAAAACTGAATATGAAGGCCGATTCTTATTTTATATTTAGATATAAACAAGTGAAATTCAAATTTTTAAGACCATCTATGTGTGAAAAATATTTAAAAATGTATAATAAATATGTAAAAGAAACTGAATAATAAACCCCATTAATATGTATGCTTAATTTATAAAATGTCCAAAAGTATTTTACATTACATTCGCAGTAAAATTTTAAAAATTCATTTACAAATAAAATTTCATCTTTTAAAAATTAAAATGAGAATACTTTAATAGTTTGGTTGAATATCGCTAACTTAACTCAAAAATTCAAACTATACATCACTAAGTCATAGATTACACAATTTGACAAAAAAATATCAAAATTAAAATTTGAAGCATTGAAAAGCTTTAAATTGAAAAATATTTATAACATATTTCAAAGTATTTATTCGGAGCAATTAGAAAATTAAAAGAAATTGAAACCAATAATCACATTCTTATTTTCAGTCATTTCAATAATCAATTATTTAATGTAAGAAGGGAACAAAATAAAAATAGGAAAATAAATGTTCATCGTATTTTATTGAAAAATAAACAATAGAAAATATATATTATCAGGTAGCACTACTCAAAAAGACAAAATTGACCTATATAGGTAATATTAAACAAGAATTTTTTATTCTTATGTACATTATACGGAAATAAAATTTCAGAAATTAATACGGAATGTAAAAAAAGATATTAAAATAATTCATTAACCTAAAACACTAACCATTTAATATTTAAAGGAAAGTAGCGTCTTTTGTGTACTTTACACAAATTTTTAAGTTATCTATTCTTCAAAAGTTAAAAATTAATGGGATAAACTCATGATGGTCACTTGATAAATGCAATCATGTGTTCTCCATCGAATTCCAAACTGACACTAAATTTGCACTTGTTTTATTTGTAAAATTTAGATAAAATTTCAAATTTTAAAATATGTGTAAAAATGTTCAAAAGTGTTAAAAAGTGTTACTTCAAAAATAAAAATAAAAAAATCTTATATTACAAGTGCATTTTTAAATGAAATGCATTTTTTTTTCTTTTATATTTGTGCATTATTATTGTTGACAAATACGTTCTTTTTAAAAGAAAGTTTCTGTAAGAAGCAAAAATTGGCAACAACGATGTGCACGAACTGATTGACTGGAAACATGATTTCGTATATCAAGTGATTATGACGTCACGTGAATTTATGAACTGTGGACTGAAACACGTGCTTGCAATTATCATGAGACTATGACGTCACATAAAAGCCATTCTCTCATTAGTCACTCTGAACCCAAGAAATTTAATTAAATTTCTATTGTGACCTATAGATACTTAAATTGCCCGCATATGGTTTAAGAATGCAGGATATAATCATTATAATATTCTATATGATGAGGTGAAGAGGTTTGAAGAAGGGAGTGGGAATTCTTGTCACTTGCCTGAGTTGCCAAATAATGAAGTTTATCCTTAATAATCCTCAAGCTGTTTCGAAGGGTGATTTTAGCAATCAGTCATTCAGTATCATTCTTCTACATATACTTACGAAATATTAGTATCTATGACAACTGATAAATAAGTATGCAACATAATGAAAGGCAACTTTGTTTTATCATATTTACGAAGAAAAATATGCAAATAATAATAATAATAAATAAAAATTAAGCGATTTTAAATAAGTTACTTAAAATCTCTAAAATCACTGTTATTAATTTTTACTGTATAAAGGAATATTAAAGAAAATTGAAATTAAAACATATTTCGCATGTTTCGTTATTTTATTTTAATAACCACTGAAAAAATAACTTTTAGGAGAATTAAATATTTCTTCGATATATAAAGAAAATGTGGACTTATTTCAATACAATTTTTTCTGATTTGTTCCTGCAATTACTTTTCACCAAACTACAGCATTACCCCAGTAAAGTCGCTCGAAGAAAAACATTTCTTATTAAAAGCTCTAAGCAGATCCAAAGTTTAATTTTTATTTTCAGTATAGAAGACGAGATGTCTGTAAAATCTGCACCACATTTCGAATTCACTTTGGCTTGAGGTTACTAATTCAAAGAAATGTTCCGTTATTTTTTTAAAAAGAACTGACGATAAGATATGCTAATTATTTCTGAAAAGTCCAAATAGGCAAAAATTTCACGAAAAGAAAAAGAGAAATAGCTAATAAAACAGCAATAATAAACCCGAATACTACACTAATGAAGATTGACAGACTTTCCTAAAGAAAGTGCAACAAATATTCTGTTAATGGGATATAAATTTTAAGAGAGACCTTATTTTACAAAATCGTCTTTCTTTAGTAATTTTTATAAAAAAATTACGAAAATACTACTAGTGTATTCTGCGTGCAATCACATTAATGGCGATTTTATTGTTTATTAACGTCATACCTTAAGGGAATACGAAACCTATTGGCGAAAGACCTCGCAGTTTTGAACCACAGTCAAGTGACGACGAGAGACCTTTGAGTTGGCACCCAATCTCCAAGCCGAGAGTATATTTTTTCTTCAAAAATTCTCCCAAAATTCGAAACCGATATAATAGGCAGAATTAGAAGGAAAAGAATCTACAGTTTTTTTCAAACATGTTTCCAAGAGGGTGAAAATGTTACTAAGCGGGTAAAATAGGTGAAATATTTTCTGATTAAGCTGGCGTAAAGTAAAACGCCAGACGCCAACGGCGATAGTTTATTTCTGATAACCCTAGCAAAAGCAAATATATTTTTCTCCATTCCTTTGTTATTTTGTACACTATCTTCAATAGTCTTACTACGGCATTTTGTTTTTTTTTTTTTTTTTTTTGCTTGGAAAATAGACAGGAAATGAAATTATACGGCAAACTTTTAATCTGTGGCACAGGTGATCCCGTTTTCAGAACATTATTTAATAAATGTATGGCTATTTGGCATTTCTCTGTAAGTGAAAAACAAATTCGAGAGTAAAAGAAAAACCTTTTTGAATTAAAGGAGATGTCAATATAAAAAAAACAGTACGTGATCGTTGGCCTATGCTTCATGCCCTGGAGAAAAAAAACTCACCGCTTGATCCCATATATTCAGACATCCCTATGAGTGCATATGAATTTTGCGAAATATTCAAAACTTGGAATTTGACATAAACTTTGAATGTGATTTTTTTTTTCTTTCAGAATTTAAGTTCATTCAAAACACACCAAAAGTAAAAAAGATTAAAATCCCTTGCGTATGGTAATGGAAGGGAAAAAAATAACTAAAAATTCCAAACTTCTTTTTTTCGCTCGAGATTAGCAGATACGAATGTGAGTTTACCCCCTAATTTCAACATAAATAATCTTAAAAAAAAAATTGAGTCAATTCCTATTTAAGTCAACAAGGAAAATTTTTATTTTAGTTAATTTTTATTAAATAATTACCATTAATATAAATATGTATATACATATGACAGAAACAATATTAAGTCACAAAATAGATAGCGAATTTCCTTGCAATTTTCCTTTCTATATAGGGTGTTGGACTATTATTTTTGTTTGCTACTTTTTATTCGATTTCTATTTCTTTTCTTTTTCTTTTTTTTGTTTCTAATTTATGAAGCTGATGATGGTCTATAATTTCTCCTTCTATCCATCTCTCGTAATGCTTCATTATTGTAAGGAACTTTTCCAATGAGTTTCTAGCAGTCAGTTCTTCAATTAATTAGTTTAATTTAATTAATGAATCAATATATTTGAAAAAACTGCATTAACATCAAGTGTCATCCACTACAAGTTGTATTTGAACTTGAATGGATGAACGTTATTTTAACAATTAAAAATTTGAACAAGATATATAAATATATATATCGGGAGAGTGAAATAATAGTAGGAATTGAAAAAAAGCTTTCAAAATTCTCAGCTTATGTTGCATGTTCTGGATTTGCCTGTTAAGTAATGCATACATTTTTCAGATAAAACTACTATTTTGTACAAATAATTTATGCGATTACTTTTACTCAAGAGATAATGAGGCCTGAGGGTTTCTTCTTAAATTTAAAAATGCAACAATGTTCAAAGTGTGTTACTAAAAAAAAGCTTTCACACATAAACTGGCTAAGCCGATAATTTAATTCGAACTACGCCCGCGATTGTCGATTAAAAGTATGGTTAGTAATAATGTGCTGAAGAATAGAATCTTATACACAGTTTTGTTGTTTTATTTTGTAAAACAAAATCCTAATTTACGTACTCACTTTAAGTGTGTGGCATTTGTTATTTTTCATGTCCTCCATCACTGTGTATTTTTATTTTCATGGGGCAAATTGTTTACATTACTAAATGTAAATCTGATGTTACCAGAATGTAGTTAATTTTAGCTAAAATTATGTTAATCCTTTTTATTTCGTATGAATTTTTCTTTAACACAAATATGTGTATATATTTATAAAATTATATTTATTGAATTAAACAGTTCTGAAATGAGCCAGGGTATTATTTATAATAATTAATTCTTAATTCTAATTCTTAAATGAAAGGAAAGCAAGCAATAGCGTAGTAAAAATTACATTTTTGAATTAGTTATGCAGCACTACAATTTAAATATTATGAATTTTATACCGTTTTTAAAAACCACATTTTCTTAGAAGTTTATTATTAGGAAGCTTCGAATTTTATTTTTTGCTTAGCTTTAACTGCTTCGTTTCCTATTACTGCAAATTTCTTAAGAGGCGCCCAACTAGGTTCAGAGACTAATTTTTCAAAAAAATTGACTTTCAGAAGAATTTTATTGTTTTAAAGAACATAAATATGTTTAAGGAGTCATAGTCATCAAATAAATCATATCGTCCCTTGTTTTTGGAAAAATATTACCTTAAAGAAATTTTAGCAAAATTCTCTATGTGAAGAAATTTACATAAATAAAAATACATTGGAGAAAATGTAATTTTAATTTTATGATATACTTCTTGATCCAGTATCACAAACCACAGGATAAAAAATATTTTAAGAAATAAATATTTTATAACCATTTGAGAGTGAGTTTGTCGTTATAAGGACTTTTTGCCAAAATTACTTCATGTTCTAAGATAAAAACGGCTGTAAAATGTGATTGAATGCAACAATCTTAAACCCCGTGGTTTGTTACACTCTAAACGGCTTATTACTTAAGTGCTAGAAATTTCATTAACACTAGAAAGACTGAAACTTAGTATATACCTATATTGCCCAAAAGCAGTCAAAATGACTTCATTATGAATGAGTGAAAATTAACGTCGCATTGTTCAGTTACAAGAGGGCTTTTGGCGATGGACCTCGTAATTTTGAACCATGGTCAAGTGACGAGGACGACACCTGAGTTGGCACCCCATCTTCTAACTTCCACACCACACCAACGGGAGGACGTTTGAGCTCTCGACAGGTTTAACGTGCATCGCTACCCTACACAGCGGGTCTTTAGTGGTACTGGGCTCGAACTCATGACATGCCTACAATGATCCGATACCTTGTGTGTGACCACTGAGCTACCGCAGCCCGACTTAATGTGAAAGAATAACTAATGTGTAAGGAAATATTTGTTTAAAATTAATTTTTAATATTTTTTATATTATTTACAGTCATATAACAAGTTAT
>BMAV01023631.1:113006-125556 GCA_019973955.1 Trichonephila inaurata madagascariensis
GTGTGTGTGTGTGTGTGTAGATATTAAGAGTAGTTTTTTGGTACCCTTTGAACAATTATTTTATTTTATTTATGTATTTAAAAATTATATTTTAGTATTTCATATATTTCTACTCAAAAAATGGTACTACATGAAATTTTTCACATATTATTCACACAATTTTAAAAATTTTAATTTTTTGAAGATTTTGAAAATTTTACTTCTTTTGTAATTATTAATTTTTTTACCTAAATTTTTTTTTGTAATATTCTTAAGGATGTTCCACAACTTTAGGGATCGATTTTACAATAACTTAACTAGTTTTGGAGGGGAAAAAAATAAAAGTTTGGTATATGCATGCTAAAATTCAACGAAAAAGTCAATATCTCCTACATTAAATTTTTTTTAAAAAAAATATTCAGATTAGAGCAAAATAGATCCTTAATTTTGTTACATGCTTTATATAGAACACGCAAGAAAAAATGGAAGTGATTGGTAAATAATTGTTGAAGGAAGGGGTGGCATTTTGAATGCACTAATGTATCGAAAAAACACAAACTGAGAAAAACCACTTTAATGTTTATAATTCTTAAAATATATATATATATATATATATAATAAGGTTATAAAAATAAACTTAATATACCATTTTAAGACCTTAGTTATATATTTTTCTTTAAAATAATTGCGTTTTTGTATTTTTTCAACCCATACATTTTTATAAATGATCCATTTTTAGAGAGTATTAATTGCACAAGAAAATTCAAGAAAAAAGTTAAAACATTTTTTTTATTTTTCTATCACGACAGAAATTTTAGTTTTTTTCTTCACATAATATTGAAGTATAATATTTGTATGAAAAACGTATAAGGAATAAAAACTGAAATTATTTATATAAAATGCCTTAATTCAAAAACTTTACATGCACACATTTCACAAAGAAAAAAAAAGTTACGCGTTTTCCTAATGTCTCAGTAATAAACTCAAATTCAGTGGCGCAGCTGCTCATGAGGACCAGGGCCTATTGTGTCCATCCCAGTATACGTAATCATTAAGCGCTGAGGTGTATGAGCAGATGTCCCAATCAGGTGTTCAGTTTCAAGCGAGACTCCCTTTGTTTAAGCCCCAATCAAGCTTGGTACTCATTTATCGACCCACTGCAGTAGGGATGAAAGGCTAAGTCGTCTTTGCACAGCAGGGAATAGAACCCGGACCTGTGGTATGGGAGCGCGATACGCTACCACTCAACCAATGGGCCTAATGCCTCGTAATATCCTGCTTTATATATTACACATTCTTTTTTTATAGTTATTATTTATCTTTTTAAAATAGACTTTTTTTATCGAAACGCTAGATAGATAAAATATATTTCTTTAAAAAAAGGGACGTGATTGAATTGTTTAATTTGTTAATTTACATTTTTTAAATGAAGTTTTATCCAAACTATAACATTCAGACATGTACAAGTGATGTATCAATCGAAAGATAATAATGCAAAGAATATACGACTAAATAAAATTTAAAAAAAAAAAAAAAAAACGATAGTTCTGTCATATTTGAGGTACCAAGTCCCCTAACTTTTATTTTCCATAACATATTCAAGTCTTAAATTAAACACCTAATTATTTTTCTCAGAAAAGATATTCTAAACAACAATTCCAATCCCAGCTCATTAAATTTTATGGTATTCACATGTACGATCGCATGCTTTACTTTCGAATCGAAAACATATACTAAAAAGTGCAATGCCGGTTTAAGCTCATTTTGGGCTCTGGGCGCAGAATTCTACATGTCTCCTTCGATTGGAGGATCGAAATTTATAACAAGAAAATCTAGTTAAGTCCAGCTTATCCGTGCCCTTCCAGGTCCTGGGCACCCAATGAATAATCCTGCACTGAAAAAGTGTTATTTAGCAGTTCTGGAAATAAGTGTACAGCCCGATCAATAATTGCTCTCAGAATAAAACTGTACTTTACAAAAATTCTTGATGTTGACTTGAAACATCATATACATATATATGTTGCAGGGAAATGACGAAATTAGGAATTTTATCAAATCCTTCAGGGATATGAGCAATTGACGGAAGGTGTTAAAATAACATTTCTTCAAGGTCATTTTCCTGATGAAAATAAACGATTTGATCAAACCCTCGAACTGTTTCAGTCAAATGATGAACTAGTCAGGATTTGCATTCCCAAAATGATGTCCAGGAGGGGGAGACACCTGGGAGGGTAGAGTCCTTGTATTTCCTAACCATACAGGTAGTACTATCGGTCCCCTAAATATCAACCCTATTTCTTTTTAAAAAATGGCACCATAGGATTAACATAGGGATTGATATTTTAGTGTGTAAGTAACCGAGGAGAAAGATGTTACACATAAAAAAATACTAGCCTAATATTCTAATTATTTGTTAATAGTTTCGAATAAATAATTTGTATTTCATTAACTGTTGTTGTACTACTCACCAGTGGCGTAGTGAGGGGGGCTGAGGGGCCATGGCTCCGGGTGGCATACAAAAGGGGGCGGTGGCGGCAAGCACCGCGATATTTAAATTCAAAAAATATTTCAAACTCCAAATCGCGCCCGCGCTGACATAAGCCAAGCGGAACCGCGCAGATGCGACAGGGTGGAGCGGAGTGAAGTCATAGAAGTTAAAAGTCATAAAATTTTTACGACTTTGGTGTTTCGTACAATTGTATGCTCCAGGGGTGGCTCTAGGGCCGGACAAACCGGACCCATATCCGGGGCGGCAAATTTTAGGGGTGACATTTGGGCGAAATTTGAAAAATACTTTTTTTTTTTTTGCTACGAAAAAATTTGGATGAAATTATTTTCTAAAATATTATTATTTACACTTTGGAAACGTGGAACGTAATTATTTTGTTTTGGCCTGAATTGAAAAGTCGACCATTGCTAGTAAAATTTGCAACGATTATATCTCTCAAAAAAAAAAAATAAAAATTGTGTTACATGGTGATTTGACTTTGCAAGTGTACGGGCACCCGACCTCGGGATATAAGTAGATATGCTTATCTTAACAAGATTTTTACTGCACTGATATAAAGAGAATCCCTGGAAATCGTCAGATTTCAGTACTTTTTGTATTCCCGGAAAGGCACGAGGCTTAAATAATCCATCAGGTAGCTATTTTTTACTGGACTAGGGATTTCAACCTCAGCTATAAATTTTAGCTACTGAGGCAATTTGTGATCGTTTTCCCCGAACTTCCCAGATAGAGGAATTTTCATTACCCCAGCAGTGGGAAGAGAAGAGTTAAGAGAAAAGTAACACCCATGAAGAGTCGAGAATTTTTTCAGCTTGTAGTGGGTAAAAGTAAAACATTGAAACTCTTTGGTCAAATCAGTTCCTGCCTATCGAACATCGTCTCGTGAACTAAAAATATTCAGTTTTTAAGGGGGTCCGGCACTTGAATTTTCAAAAAATTATCGATTTTCACTTTTTTATATATATTTTAAAAGTTTGAATATTTCTGTTTAAAATGATGTATGGTATGAGAAAATATGATATTTAGAAGTATTTCTATTAATTTTTTTAAATGAAGTTATTACTTGAAGAGCTTCAAATGAACTCTGCTAAGAGCACCTGTGTTTCCCCTTGCATAGGTTTCTGATGAGCATGAATCCATACGATGTTCAAGTGGAAAAATTAGAGAGTATTGGGCTTATCCAAAAGTGTATGGGTACACGTCTTTTGGATCTTAAAAGTTAAACCCAGAAAAAAAGTTAAGTGATGGGAAAAGCCAAAGTGGTCGTAACCGACAGTTTAATATCAAAAATTCAAAGATATAGAATGGCTATTAGAAATAATATCAATGATCTACTCAGAATGAAAACTGCTGTCTGGGCTGTTTATTTTCATCTTCTGTCTTCAAACGAGAGCCCTCGACATGGACTGTGTCTTGTGATTATAAATGTCTGGTGCAAGTTTTGAAAGATAGAAGCTGAATGTAACGAAAACCACTATGATCATTCACACATACACACGTGCTATTTAGCATAATGAATTGAATGAAGCAATATTTTAGAAATCTAGGTGATCTTATCTTATTAAGAAAATGTTTACATGGAAAGACCCAGAATCTAAATGAGTCAATTGATAACACCATGTGGTCAGTGATTCGAAGATCTACATTTGTGGAATCAAAAACTCTAAAATTAGGGGTAAATATGGCTATTTCAATATGAGTCATGTTGCAAAATTAATGATCTTAAAACATTGTGATATTGATACAAGTTATAAATGTGTGTCCTTTTTCAAAAAACTATATATACGTAGGATTCGTGAAACACAACAAAAGCATCTTGAGATCCCAAAAATAGGCAAAATTGTTAAAAATAATGAAAAAAAGTAAATAAGAAGTCTTTTCTACGAGCAGAGAGTAAAAAAAAATGCTTCATATGCTTCTGGAAAGTATTAAAAAAAAGTAAATGCTCAAAAAATTACAAATTTACACTTTAAAGCCTGTTTTCTCAAAATGTAATATTTTTCTCTCTTTATGTACCTGTTTCTCAAAAACTACTTATTATTTAAATCTCAAATTTTCACAGTGTGAGTAGACTTTTAACATGTTTACACATTTTAATGGAGGGAATTAGATGTATCTAGTAAACATTTTTAGATATGACTTTTTTAAACTAAATTTTAGGGAAAAAATTGGACAATTTTTAAAAAATACATAATTTAATTTTAAACAAAAAGACAAAACCCTCCGTTAAAGTGTTATTAATAGAACACATAACCTACTGTAAAAATTTTATTCATGCGAAGTTTGTAATTTCTCAGAAAAAAGTACATAAACGTACGCAATTTAACATGGGCTCCGATGGACATGCCGGACCCCCTTTAAAGAAATCGTATTTCGTAACCTACCAGCACGAATTTTAAAAAACGGTGAAAAGGTTATGCGCAAATGGTTAGCTTATTTCATTACAAAAAACTCTATATATTGTTTTTGCTGCACAATTTTTGGCGGTGTCGTTAGTTCTCTTTCCACAGAAGGTTGTAAAAGTTGGACGCACCTCGTTCAAACTTTAAAAAACATGAAACATCCAAGAACCATAGTCAAAGCCAAAAGTCTTGGATTGAATTTAGTCAGAGATTACAATACTGTAAAACAATTGACAGCTACTCGCAAAGACTTATTATTGCGGAGACTAATTATTGGTGCGAGGTGCTTCAACGCATTGTAGCAACATTAATAATACTTGCTCAAAATTACTTAGCCCATTAGTGGTAAGTGATAAACTATATGATTCCAACAATGGTAATTTTTTACAAATAATTTAATTACTTGCTAAATTTGATCCAATAATGGTGGAACATATTCGAAGAGTGCTAAAAAATCGAGAAACTAAAGTACGTTATCTAAGGAAAAATATTCAGAACGAAAAATAATTTTTTTTACATGAAAACATTAAACTACAAATTGTTCATAAAATTAAACAAGCCAAATATTATTCGATAATTTAAGATTGCACCCCTCATGCCAGAGAGTGACTGAATATTAACGTCGCACTGTTCAGCTACACGAGGGTTCTTGGCGGCGGGGCTCGTAATTTTGAACCATGGTCAAGTGACTAGGACGACACCTGATCTGGCACTCCCTCTCCTAACAACCACACCAACGGGAGGACGTTTAAGCTCTCGACGAATTTAACATGCATCTCTCCCCAACACGGTTCTGTTCTCGAACTCGTGACAAGCCAGCCACGATCCGATACCTTGACCACTAGGCTACCACGGCCACCCACTTATGCCAATAAGATCGAGCAAATGACATTTTTGGCAAGATATGTGATGATTGAAAACCAGGAAGTTAGAGTAGAGGAATCTTTTATAGATTTCATTGAAACGAAAAACCAAACAGCGGAAGATATAAGTGACATGATACTAAGCAAACTTAAGACTGATGGGCTCGACATTATGAACTGTAGAGGGCAAGCTTACGATAATGCACTCACGATGGCTGGATGCCACACAGGTATGCAACAACGAATAAAAGATATCAATCCTAATGCGAAATTTGTTCCTTGCTCAAACTTTTCGCTAAACATAGTTTGCGTATATGCACCTTCAGTGGAAGTAAATTCGGTGACTTTCTTTAGTACGCTAGAGAGAACGCTGCGACACTTTTTTTTTCTTTCTACGTCGACGCACCGATGGGAAGTTTTTGAATCCACAGATAAATGTTTGAAGAAAATTCGCGACACACGTTGGAGCACTAGAGGTGATGCTGTAAATTATATTAGACACCATTACAAAGAAACTTTAACTGCACTGGAAAAACTGACGGAAACGAATCAAAGCTTAAAAACACGCACAATTGCAAGAATTAGTCGCTACGCAATAGCATTCGTTTTTATGCTACTTAGGCTTCTTGCAACTGGTACTGTGTGAAGTCAATGATGCTCAAAATTATTTGCAAACAGAGGGACTGAATATCCATCGATGTGCTGAAAAAAACCGTGTATTAGAAGCAAAGGGAGAGAAATACATGGATGACGCTTTAAATATGCTAAAGGCTTATGTGAAGAGCTTGAAATTTCTTTTGACCCCCAAGATGAATCAGGAGAAAGCATATATTTGGCGACGGAAGTAAAGATGTTCAGTTATAGTACGAAAATGACTTGAGGCGAACAATGTTTTCTTCAATAAACAGAGTAACTGCTGGAATTCGAGAAAGATTCTGACAGTTGCAGAATCTAGCGCAAAAATATGCTTTTTTAAGGTCTGAAGTGATATTGAGCATGGACGAACTTAACTTGGATCAAGCTCTTCGAGACATTAATAAAGAAGAATTCCAAGTTGAGCGCGTACGTCTACAAGCTTTCGTAAATGCAAAAGACCCAGGCTGTAAGAAAGAACTCATTAGGTCCGGCTTGTCTGGGTTCATTAAAATATATTATTGAGTCCAAACTTGAAGATGGCTTACCAAACACCGTCATAATGTTGAGATTTTTTTTAACATCTGCCATCAGAAATGCCAGTTGCGACTGAGATCGACTATGTCCACGTTAAGGCTAACAAATTTAGCTGTTCTGGCAATTGAACATGACATACATGTTGATATTGACAATTGTATAAAAGATTTTGCTCTGAAAAAAACACAAAAAGTGCATTTTTAATCAATAAAAAATTTAAAGCTGCTTTTTTTTTTACTTTTACTAATTTTTTTGACTAATAATTAAAATACAGAGGCGGCGAAAGCCCACGCTATTTACTTCTACGTTTAATAATGCATCATATTTGTTAAATAAACATTTTTAAACTCTTGACAATATTATTTCATCATTTCACTGAAACAGATCAGGGATTTGTTCAAATTCCTTACATTTATCAGGGAAATGACCTTGAAGAGACGTTATTTTAACATCTCCCGTCAATTGATCATATCCCTTAAGGATTTGATGAAATACCTAATTTCGTCACATTTCCCTGCGACATATATATATATATATAAGAAATAAATACACACATTTAATTTACTTTTTTAGAATCTTCTTCCAACAAGAATTACACATTGGTTTTGAGTGATATTTATAAGGAAGAGGAAATAATTTGGTGAAAATTAATTTCAGAAAATAATATGCCAAAAAAGGGGTCGAATTTTCGAAAAAATGGAAACACAATTTTAATTAGATAATTTTAGACTCAATATATATATATTTAGAATGTAAATAACCTAATGTGATGATTATTGATAAGTGAGGCCTGAGTAGGTACTATACCTAGTTTACAACATTTAAAATCCCCCCACGCTCTCCTTCAGTACCATCAATCAGTCCGATTCAAGGTTTTTTCTTCTTTCGCTTCATCGCATATTGCAATTTCGTCAGTAGTTTTTTTTAAAATTTAATATTAAAGAAAATGTTAAATGTATTTGATGTTTTTGTCTTGTAACTTTAGTAGATGTCCTCTCATCACAATAAATGTTGAAAATTGTTGATTTTTTTTTTCTTATAAATCCCATATATCTAAACCTTATTCCCCTTTTTTGTGACAGTACTAGACATAAAAATTTATTTTATTTTTCTTTCTTCTATCTAACATAGAACAACTTTCTCATACAAATACGTCTTGAAATTCCGAAAAAAAAAAAAAAAAAATCAATCCACCCTAATGTGCCACCTTGTGATAAGATCAGTAATAAGATCACGTGAAATTTGCGTAAATATATACTCTATATTAATATATAATTTATAACAAAAACAAACCCTTAAAAAATTTGATAAAAAACATTTCAAAGAAATTGTTACGGGAATTTTGTGTATTGAATTTTTAAAATAGTATAAATAATTTATATTTGGATGTGTAATACGTTTATATCACTCTATGTTACGTTTATTTTGTTAAAATTCCAATTTTCGCAAGCAACACCGTTCCTTACATTATAATGGCGGTTCAATGAAAACTTCGCGAAATCTTGGCTTATCACCAAGTTGGCATTATTTTTGGAGAGTTCGCGACTCTAAGGATTCTTATGGAAATTAGTGGAGAAATCTATTAATATTACGATCTATGACGCAAGCGGATTTTTCTCGAAATATCCGTGAGGCGTATAAATAGGGAGTCACTCGCCGAAACTGAGTTGGTCTTGTTTTTATCGTTGCATAGTATTGATTCGACTAGCGTTTCGCTCGGCTGTTGAATAGGATGAGTGAGTGCCTGATAACTGTGTCTGAATGCCGTAGGTGTGGCCTTCTGAGATAGAGAATTTGAACAGTGTATCCTGTATTTTAAGGATTGTTTTTCGGCAATCAATTTCAATCGCTCCTGATGAACTGTCTTGCTCTTTGAGACTGATAGCATAAAATCCTCGAACCCCGATATACGAAACAATATATGTTGCACAATTTTGCTTTTGTACAAAAGTGTTTTTTAAATTGTTATAAATTTTGAAGCCCTAATTTTTCCTGCAGTAGGCAGAAAACTACTAGATACTGGGGAATGCGATTGGTTGAAGTACATTAAATTCTGTTCACCTTTCGTTTTGTCAGCATTCTGTTTCTCAAGTTCTAATAAATTAAGAAAAAAATGAATGTCTCTGTTAACAGGTTATAATTTTGTAATATTTCATTTTTTTATATTCAGTCCAATTAATTAAATTTGAATAATCATCACCTCCCCTTTCTTATTCAAATGTAAGACAATTCGATAGATATCTTCGTATAATGTTAAAGAAAAAGACTCCAAATCAATAATTTTTTTTGGATATAAAAGTTCTCTAACACTAACACTTATTACATTCTGACCAATATTCCATAGAGAAAGAGAGCAGTATTTTTCATAATACTACCAATTTTTAACTGATTACATCCATTTTTTCTGGAATAAAATGTATTTCACAATTCATCACCTATGCTGTAATGATAAAAGAAAATAAGTTTGCACTTTACCTTCTGAAAGGGGGTGGGGGATGCTTACTTATGGAATGTTTTCATATCTTTAGAAAACAGCATCATAAACAGATACATGCATATAACGATGTAAATTTTTATGATAAAATTGAAACATTTTTCTCTCTAAAAATGTGTTTCAAGTTTAGTTACATATAGCTATAGGAAAGTAATACTAATTAACATATATGAGACAGTAATTTTTTTATATCTCCATAGAATTCTCATTACTATTAGCTAATGAAAAGTAGGGGGAAGGAAGAAATTTTTTTTTCATTATATACTATTTCAACAAGAAATTCATAATATTACACAACTTCATCGAAACATCTAAATGTTCATAAAAATTAACCTAGTCAAGACAAAATTAATATTTTTGATTCCAAATTATCAAGTATTTAAAATGTAGCTCTTTGATTAGAAATGCCAAATAGGTGACAGAATTCTCTCTCTAAAAAAAGACACACACAAACACAATTAATAACCTTAGATCCCATCTTCAATTATCAATCTTAGACAATCCTACGATTATCTTAAATTAACATAGAGTGTGCATGTGTTTAATATATATACAAATCTCAAATATGAAATCATCATATTTTAAAGTGTACTCTCATAATCTGTTAAAACTCTGATATTTATTTAAATAAAACACTTGTTAACACACCTTCAATCTAAAACCAATCTCATACTAGGTCAGTAAAAGATAATGATGTCAAAAAAAAAAAAAAAAAAAAAAAAAAGATTTAAACTACTCTATTATGAATCATCAGCAAAGTCAGATAATTTGTAAAAGTTGAATGGAATACATGATGCATTATAAAAAATTTCTATAATGTACCATCAGTAATATAATTTAAGACAAAACTCATGGTTAACATTTCAACGAAATTCTAACCAATACTTACAACAGTTCAACACAAACTTTTAAAACCTATAAGCATAAAAAAAAAAAAAATTATTTTAGGAATGTTTGTTTATAAACCATGCATCCTTTTTCATATTAGTGGAAATATCTCACTAAATAAATCAAATGAAAAAAGTTCTCTTCCCACACTGTGAAATTCATAACAAATAATCACTTCCAATACTCCCATCACATTATACAATACAGCAGTCCAAAAAAAAAAAAATGTCACCTAACTTTGTAGAGTGGAGATTGTAACTGCCCAGCAGCTGAGCATTCTATTGTGATCTCAGAAAATCTCCATTTTGTTTTGTATAAAAATTCACTCTCTAAGGACAATAACCACTAGTATTTCAAATTTATTTCCCACACATTAATTAGAAGGAAGAAATAATAATTGTACAGACATTATAGTGTTAATATAAAAGTTTATTTCCAACTTCATATCAACTCTATCACATAGTATAAGATACACATAACTGTCAGAAAACATCATTAGGTTTGACTACGGTTACAATTAAAACTTTCCAAACATAAAAAGAACTGTCTGGTACACACCACACTTGTTCTTTTGTAGGAAAGAAGGTAACTTTAATTTGCTATGGGAAATCTGTCCATTATTTTAATGTACACACATTTTTTTAAAAAAAAATAAACTAGCTCAAATAATCCTTTTTAGATAAATACTTGATTATAATATTTTTTTTAAATAATTTAACTAAGTAATATTTAAATTATCAAACATTTATACAGAGAGATCCACCTTTCTTTCATGTCAAACAAACTAATTAACTACATTTAACAAAAATTAAACAGTTACAAATCAGATACTTTACTGACAAACTCGAGATATTTACTTCCATATTGTAAAATGTAACGAAACAAAATATATATTTCATATGCCTTTTTCACCACATGACTCATTTATGTATAATATTGATAATATTTTTTACACATCAATCATAATAGTATTAAGATGAAATATTTGAATATTATGATATATTGTAAATATGTTTTAAAACTTAAATACTAACATAAAAAAAATCCCTAATTTTTAAAAAATAGTTCATTATTTACATAAAAGGATGCACATTTACTTTTGTGCAGCATATACAATCTCTCATATAATGTTGTTAAGGATGTAAATTTTAAAAAACAAACTACTTACATTCACAGTTGTAATTTCATGTAATATAAACACAGGGCAAATAAAAGAAATGTCAGATTTTTTTTAATAAAAGAAAGTATTTAAGGAATTGTCAGAATCAAATTTTTTAACATATATTTGTACACACACATATTTAAGAAATAAAAAAAGATGTCAACATTCACAATTTTTAAAATTTTATTAAAAATAAATATTTCAAAAATAAGATAATATGCTATGAATATCCTTGAGAACGAGGTGGGATAACAGTGGCTGAGCCCAATTCCTTTGAAGAACAGTCTTTACAAGAAACAAAAAGGGAACCATCACTAGAATGAAACAATTTGACAATATAATAAAAATTTTTAAACGAAAACTTTAAGGTATTAATAAAAATGCCATAACATTCAATTTCATAAATATTTAATTATATTTTTTAGCTAAAACCAAATTGAATAAATTCCAGTATAACTAAGAAATAAATATGAAGTTCAATAAACTTCACAATTAAAAAAATTACAATTAAACAAATTACAATTAAAAAAATTAAGTGATATAAATATAAAAATCAAAAATGAGTAAGAAAACATATGTACCTTTTTATATGGAATGAAAAGTATATATCGCCTATTGGTAAATTTGGCATACTTAACTGAAAGAATAAGGACAAGAATTGGTTTAAAAAGTGAAAATTTGGCAACATTCAAAAGAAAAAAAAAAGTACAGTAACTAACATGCAGTGTTTGGAGAGATGTTTTACTAGAAAAAAAAAATAGTATTATAATACATTAAAAGAACAAACTTCTTCCAAAGTAACTGGCAAAGTCATGCACAAAGTCTACTACACAATGGTATGGTAATTCACACTGATGTGGTTCTTTTATACTCAATTGTAAAAGATATACCATTGATAATATATACAAAATTACATTTTATTTATGGAATGCTTATTTATTTTGCATTTTATAAATATTTTACAGCATTTCATAATTGCAAAAGTTACCAATAATTTGTAAAAAAATAATTACTTTAATCAATTTTATAATTTTTAATTATATGTACATTTTGCTGCAAAAATATCTAAGAAAAGGAAGGGGG
>BMAV01023631.1:125695-138301 GCA_019973955.1 Trichonephila inaurata madagascariensis
CTGAAATTTTTCAACATGACGCTTCCCATAATATCCTGAAAGTAAAATAAATAAGTAATAATTGAAAATCTTATTATGCTCATGATTCCTAATCTCCTCCATTGTATAATTTTAATTATTGAATACCTCCGTTTTCAAGCGAACAATTTTGTACTTTGTTCTGTATTTATTGTGTTTGCATCCATTCTTGTTTCATTTCCCTTTTGAGGGGCTGCGGTAGCCCAGTGGTTAAGGTATCGGACCATGGCAGGCATGTCATGAGTTCGAGCCCAGCACCACTAAAGACCCGCCGTGTAGGGCAGCGATGCACGTTAAATCTGTCGAGAGCTGAAATGTCCTCCCGTTGATGTGGTGTGGTAGTTAGGAGAGGGGGGTGCCAGCTCAGGTGTCGTCCACGTCACTTGACCATGGTTCAAAATTACGTGGTCCGTCGCCAAAAGCCCTCGTGTAGCTAAACAGTGCGACGTTAATATTCACTCACTCACTCACTCATTTCCCTTTTGATCCCCATGTGTGCCTGTATCCTTCTACTCGAAACTTTCGACCACTATTGATTGAGTATTGACTTACGTTTGTAAGCATTGTGTTATGTTTGTCGGCACAGAATGAGTCTTTACCTGGGGTCTCAAAAGAAAACCCCCTCAGGGGGCTCACCTTCTTTAGGTGGATACGGGTGTCACTATCCCGAGGTACCATAGTGATCTTCTCCTTTTCCCAAAGGGCTTACTATCTTTGGTAAACACGGGTGTCACGACCCTGGGGTACCCCAGTGGTCCTTCTCTATTTTCGACCCTTTATCTTGTCATTCAATTTCTTCTTTTCCCGTCCAGACCACAGACCTATGAATGTTTGGCGCAGTATAGCCAAAACTAGCTCTTGCGCCATAAAACACCAAACTCATCATCATCATCACTCTAAAGAAAACAATCTTCTATCAATGTAATAACCGGTGTTAATTTGATGTGACCAGAAAATCCAGCCTTTCAAATAACGAGCCAACACTTTGAAATAGCGGCTTTTCTTTGTATCTGTGGTTTCATTTCCTAGTGGTTATGGTCGCGAACTCGTAGCCAGGGTGTCAGGAGTTCGAGTTCTAGAGCCACAGATGATCCACCGTGTAGGTGGCCGCGGTTGCCGAGTGGTGTATGTATCGGATCGGGGCTTGCCTTGTCACGAGTTCGAACCCAGTACCACTAAAAACCCGCCGTGTAGGGCAGCGATGCACGTTAAATCTGTCGAGAGCTCTAACGTCCTCCCGTNTGTGTTATCTAAGATTTTATTAAACATTATTTTCCTAAATTATTATTTTCTTTTGTCAACAGCCCCAACTGAAAATAATTAATACATATTTATAAGCGAAATTATACCCAGACTTGCATGAATTCAACTTGTGCAGTTATCACTCCGTCCCACCTATCACTGAAGTTTATGGTATTACTATATATATAAATTTGTTCGAACTCAAAAAAGTTTGAAAATATTTTACTTTAAATATTCATATTATGAGTTATGAAATTTGACATTTCAAGATCTCACCAATTAGTTAGGTATGTTCGTACAACCACATATATTTTGATTAAAAATATCTTTAAGTGCAACAGTTTTAAATTTAATGAACTGTTCAATGATAATACACATGACTATTAAAGTAAAAAACTGTGATGCAGAAATTCTTTCCCTAAACATTTTAGAACAACTCAACGAAACATATATCAGGAGGGGAGAAACAAAAACTAACAGAAAATGAACAGCCTTCAATCAAAAAATATTAGTAAATGATTAACTTACCACAGCTAAATCAGACTTTGTATTATCTTCTTTAGAATCTGAATTTCCTTCAAAAATTTCTACTTTTAAATTAGAAGTTTGTGTTACTGTGAAGCTCTGTGTAATTACAGTAGGAATCAAAGTTCCTTTACTGCATAAGAGAAGCTCTTCAGAAGAATTAGAAAAACCTGTCAACTGAAATAAAAACACATATACATACTATTAGTAACAAACAAGAAAACATCATAAATTAAAACTTCTAAATGATTAAAGACAATATTTATAATAGCTATAATTATTACAGCAATTGAGATTTGCTTGTATTTTTCTACTTTTTTAAAAATTTTATTTGTTATAAAACAAACACATTAGTTTTTTTTTAGAATCTTATTTCTTCAACAAAGAATTAACATATTGGTTTTTGGAGATATTTTTAAAGAATACACATTTTATGAAAGATTAAATAAAATACACCATAAGTTAAAATTGTAAGCATTAATTACCATTTTTCAGGTTAAATATTATAAAACACATAAGCATAAATTACATAAAAGGTTCAATTTCACTTATAAATATGCCCCATTAAAGGACCTAGACAATGTATAAGCCGTAATTTAAAATATTTTACACAAACAAATTTATCACCATAGAATTATTCCCCAAATAAAATTCAGAATTTTTTTATTCCTTAGCATTAAAAATACTTGCTTGATAAGATATATTAGGGTATGTCTTATTGAACATTTAAACTCACAATCCCCATGCAATACAAGTAATATAAAAACCATTGTTTTATGGCAATACTGATATATTCAATTTAAGAAATCTGAAAAGAAATATCCATTTTGGAATAACATAATGGCAAATGAGGAAATTATAAATATATTTATCAAATAAAATTACTTTCAAGAGTTTTCTCAAAAATTAATGTGAAACATTTGCTTTTCAAATAAATAAACCTTTTAACTATGTCAAAAAAAAAAATTGAATGTTTATTAATGAGTTTAAATTTAGTTCACGAAAGACTTTTATATCAGCTGAATCAAATCTTCAAAATTTTTTTGCATGTACAAACAATTCATGTAAACCAACATTCCTCCTTTTTTTTATATTTGAATTCTTATAGTCAGATGAAAAATTTACACTTAAAAGAGAAAAAAAAACATGAGTTTCCTGTCAGAGATTTTCAGTATAGTAAATCTCATGCAAGCAGAGCAATATATTTGAGGTAATAAATATTGAATTTGTTCGAATTTCAGAAAATTTTAAAAGGTCAGGTAAATTCCAGGACGCTAATATTAATTCCAAGTTGATTTATTATTTGCTTATCTATTTTATCACTTTTACTTTATCTTACAGTTTAAATGCACACTCTAACATAACAAAAATAATAAGAGCTAAGGAAATAACTTAATTAAATCTCAGTAATTTAAGATTATACATTGTTTTTCCTTATATTACAGAGTTCAAGAATATTTATCCATCCCTAAAAATTCAACAAAAAATTGTTTATCAATATTATCAAAAGTAATATGATGTTTAAATAATTTTACAAAAAAATGAAATGTCTTGAAAAGATATTTCCTTTAAGCCATCTTAAAATATATTAAAATGTAATTAAAGCAAGTTTTCTTTGCTGTAAAGACTTGGACCATATTACAGCTTTGATAATTTGGGCAAAATTATAATTCATCATATTATCTCAATTACACTTATTATACCATAAAGCACAAGTCATCCTCAATATGAATGTTTCGGATTTTTTTTTTTAAAAAGTGGACCCATGTGGATTCATACAAACCAACCAGACAAAAAAAGAAAGAGCCAAAGGGAAAAAGTTACATCAGCATGAGTGTAATTTTAGTATTACTGGATTTTTCTTTTGTCGGATCCTTACTTGATAATAGCAAAATTAGGTTTTCAAACCTCTTGTAATTTTTGAAATTTGATGAAATCACTACAAAATACAATAAAATATTAAAAGTTAACCCTTTAAAACTATAAAATATTAGAAATTATAATGTATCAAAGTACTCATAAATATCATGAAAGCTTTTCATGTTCGTAATATGTATTTACAACTATTCAGTATACTCTAAATATTACTTTGAAAACTTCATTCTCATTCATTCTAGTATTTCAAAACAATATTTATATTTGATCGCTAGTAAAATACTTAAAATGCAAATCATTTCTAAATTTAAAACACCATGGAATCATGTACAGATAATCTATTTTACATAAATTTTAAAAAATGAAGGTCTTAAAATATTATCAATACAGCGTAATTCATAAAAGTGTAAGTAATAGTTCTCACAAATAAATCAATGTAAATTAAGTTGTCAAACACTAATGGAAGATACATGCAACTTATAGATATATGTGATCATTTTTATCTCAAGCATTCAAATAAAGATATTACATTTGAGAAATGAATTTTTTTTTGTAAAAACAGAATTTCTTACAACTTACATCCATATATGACTTCTTAATATAACCATAAATCTTAAATATATTTAAATAGTTTTATGAAGAGAACTCTTTGTTTCAGCTCATTTTAAAACTTGAAAATATGTGTTTGATGTCTTCTCTCAATTGTTTTAACTTAATTTGTATAAAATTTAAAAAATTTAATTTTTTGTCAACAAGCATTAAAATGAAAAATATTTTTTAAAAAAGTTATTGTTACAAACTTTATATGTTGAATCTCATTTTGCAAACAGAATATATTTTAAGACATTGTAATTCTATTAAATGCAAAGCCTTCACTTCCTTCTTAAAATGAATAGTAATAAGAATTTTTATTAGAAGTACTTAACTATTCAGGTGGCTTGATTTTTAGTTAAAAAGATAGGAGCAATTCTATGTTACTAAGGTATGATTTTTATAAAGGTGTGCCATAATGTGTGCTTTTCTTAGATCCATCATCATTAATTTAGTGAGAGGCTTTCATGAAGTTGACAGCAAAGAGGCTTCTTTTAGTAGACATCTAATGTTTATTTACAAGTATAATTTTAAAACTAAACTATTTTCTACAAAAACTGCAATACAACGCATTTCACTTGCTTGCATTGTTACACATCTATTCAGTTTATATTCAACAGTTCAAGTCCCCTTGTTTACAACAGCTCGCTTCACATAGCCGGTGCAACATAAGGCATTATATAAAAGGTATAAGGATTAAAAAGATCTAAAATTAACATATGGAAAAAGTTTTTAATGAATAATTTACTACCAATTTTTTTTTAGTAATATGTTTTTCTAATATTAACCATGTAAAAAACAGCTAAAAGCATCTAAATGGTTAACTTACATTGAATAATTGCAAAAATAATAATGAACCTTTTAGAATAATTTCACACAGTAAATATGCCTTTAATTCTTTTTTTCATAAAGAGGATATTAGAACTGATGTTTATACATTTTTTATTAAAAAATAAAATTTATATTTATTAAAAAATTTAATTTATACTAAAAATATAATTAAAATAGTTTATTTGCAATACTTCCTTAGTTTCCTCAATGGAGGGAAATATATGTTATACTTTGAAAAACTCCAAACAGAAAAAAAATTATGATTACATGTATGATAAAATTTCAATTGAATAATTCCTTTCCATAGCCTGTAAACCCTATTCATAATTTCATATGAATTTAGCATTAAGGTGTATCTTTTTGTATCATTAAATGTTGTCAAAATCATTTATAGAATCAATGAAATATAAGATAAATATATTAGATACTGTCATAATACGGAAATTCCAAGATTTACCAAAAATGCAAACATATAGTAATTTTATGCAAATGAGTTGCAATAAATGATTTTATTACAACTTATTATTTTATTACTTCTTTATTTTACAATATTCCCACCCATTCAACAAATTTATGGAGACTTATCAGAAAGCGATAATAAATTTTAAATGACCCATTTAGCTTAAAAAGAAAAATTTGCTCATTAATAAAACTAATTCAACTTATCAATTAAAAAAAATGTAAACTATTCAGTTCATGAATAAAAATAAAGAATTTCATGTGTAATTTATTCTCCCAAAATCTAATTTAGGCAACACAATGCTGATATGTAAATACTCTTTTTTTAAATAATAATTTAATATTATTTCTTTATTGCACTTTTATTTTTTCTACATGATATATGTCATACTTCTGATGCTGCAATAAATGCACTAACTTATTAGTATCAGAATTCTACATTTAAAGTATATACCTTTAAGGAAATGTCCTGGGACAACAAATTTACATAATAATCTTCTTCACTGAGAGATTGAGAAACTAGAGTTGCCTAAAGAAAAAAAAATGATTTTATACACATATAAACTAGCTAAAAAGATATCAAAGAATTTTTATTTATTAGTACTGAAACAAAATATGTAAACGAATATTTTCTGTGTTACTTCTAAAATAAAGAGTAAAAAATGAGAAAGAGAGTAAAAAATGAATTAAAAAAAATCATTTTTTTCCACCTAAAAAGAAGATCTGGAATTTTGAAATGTACTGTGGGTACAAATTGCTCAATGATAGTAATCAAGTGAGTGAAATTCATAACATCAACTATTTTATTGAAAAAATGTCTACCCTCAAGAATTAATTTATATTTTATACAAATTTCTTACACACAAAATGTTTTTCAGTTGAAGTACATCCACTAAATTTTGATTCACAAATATTGTATTTGAAAATATATATATATGTAATAATTCCCTCTAACATACTTTTAATTAACTCTTTTTAATGATCTATAAATAATCTTTAATTCTTAGGTTTAAAAATAAACATTGTAATCTTAATCCGCTAAACCGAAATCCCTATCCTGCGCATTCTAGCCAATCAGAACTACTATTACGTAACAGTCACGCGCTTGTGCACTGCTGGTATATAAACACAAAAATCTGATGTAAACGTGCTCTTTCTCTGCTTGCTGCCATCATGTAAGATTGTAAATACTTGCTGCTTTTTTTTTGTCTTTGTGTTGTGTCCTCCAAAATACCGCTGTCTATTCAATGTGAAAATGTAATGTAATTGTGCTTTAATCTGCTGATGTGTGCTCATAACAAAGGAGGTAAAGTTATTCTGAAGACGTCATTACTAAATCAAAATTGATAATCACATACACTGGCCAACACTACTTCAATATATATATATATACATACATATAAATATATGCATAATTCATTAAATAAAGATTAGTACATACAGTATATCCATGAAAAACTTCATAAATGACCTTCTGGCGTATGGAAAAAAATATTGAATTCTAATAGGAGTTTTAAAAAAATGAATATCAAATATGAAATATAACTAAATTTAAAAGTCAGAAGAAATTTCATTACATAACAAGTTAATCTACTAATACAGTTAAAAATTATTGGAAATATTTCAACATCTACAGAAGGTTTTCACTGCAATGTACTTCATACATTAACTGTCTTAAACAAAAAAAAATCTTACTTGTTTAGCAGCTCCTACAGCAATCACTTCATCTGGCACAATACTGTTCAATATATTAGCATTTGAAAATGTATTTGAAATTAATTGTTGTAGCTTTGGAATTTTACAACAGCCTCCACAAAGAATAACCTGCCAAAAAATAAAGTTTTAAGTTTTTAAAAAAAATTCAAGACCGACTATGAAAAATGAATAAAAACTCCTTCAATAACAGAATGTGTAGAATTTCCCAAGTATTTTCTTTTTACTAATGAATTGAAATATTAATAATAAATTCAATCAATTATAACTAATTATATTAAATGAGAAAAAAAGTTGATATAAACATTCCATGGGAGAAATGATTTTCTTTTACAAATTAACCCTTTAAAGTTCACTACATATTCCCTTTGAAAAATTAACAAAATAATTTAAAAAATAATTATTAGACATGAAGGTGATCAAAAATATACAAAGAAAAAAATTTAACATTTTTCAGTTGGCAGGAATTTATGGTTTCACTGTGAAACTAGTGAACAGTAACGGTCCTTTTTTCCTACTCAAGCTGACCAATCCAAAAAAAAAAATTATTCAGAATAAAAATCTCATATTTTATGACTATAAAACTACGAAAACCAAAACTATTAACAAAACTAATTAAAGAAAAATAATTTTAAAAGTTTTTAAGTATTTTTTCAAATTCTTCTGCATTTTTAACATTTTTCATACAAATTTGTACATAAAACTACATACATTTTACATTACATACTAAAAATAATAAAAAATTACTAATACATGTAATTTTTCCATCCATAACTATAAAGGCAGAATATTTAAATCTATTATGTACATATAGGGTCGCAATTAGGCTTATGCAGCATGTGTAGCTCCACAGAGTGGTAGAATTTTAGAGTGCTGATAAATATATTTAAATATAAAAATTTCTCACTATAATTTTTAAGTAAATAAATATATTGCTAAACATGCAATAAACAAATATTGCTTCAGAAAGTCAGCTGCTGAGAGAATTTTCCTGTTAGAAGGGCACCAAGAGACTTGCAATAGCGCCTCTTACTGGAGTTTGGTTTTGCAGTGAAACCATAAATTTTAATTTCATTTTTCTACTCTTCTGTTTACTAATCAAAATGATTGAAAGTTGTAATTAATAAATAGATTCATGGTAGGATTGTGTGCTATAATTTAAAATTACTTTTTGAAATATTTTTGCAGCTAACGGAATTTACTTAAGTGACATCAATATTTTTCTATTTAGGAGGTCTCAATCATTAAATATAGCCGTTGTACTGCCATTTATTGCTAGGAAAATTCAAAAACAGGTCTTATTAGGATAAAAAAAATTCTAACAAGTTTTTTTAAAAAAAAAAAAATTATTGTTGGTAAATTAAGCTTATTTCATCATATTATACTAATGTGAAAGAAAATTGTTTCAGTTTTACTAGAGTCCTGAGCTATGTATTTATAACAAACAATTCTGATTATAACAAGTAATTTTGATTTATTGAAAATTGTCTATATTTTATGAAAAAAAAGAAATTCTTTTCTTCTCCTTCAGGATCCAATAAGAAATGTTTTTCTCCATTTTTATAAAAGAAGGTATTAAAAGATAATATTTTAACATGCTCCAAATAAAAATTTACTTGGAATAAAAATTATTACATTAAAAAAAAAATGTGTAACATAAACAAGTCTCCAAAATTATCAAATTCTTATTTTGCATTCAATAAAAATAATGTAGTAGAAAATCAATCACAACATGCTCATAATTAAAAAAGTAATAAATAAATAAAAATGGAGTTAATTGCATTAAAAATTATAACTAAATAAAAGAAATGCAAGCCATCAACATTTTTTCGTCAAATGAGAAAAATACATAAAAAAAAAATTTCTATCCTCTATTTTTAAAATGTATTTATAAAGTAAATAATACAAATGAGATATTCATTAATTGGAGTTTAAATTTATTTAATTCATGATGATTATTACAACTGCTTCAAAATGGTATCTTCATTTTAAAATTTGACTTAGAAATTAACAACAATACACAACTTAAGATAGCAGAAAACATTAAAAATATTTTCGATACACTTAAAGAAATAAAAATTAACCAAATAAATACTTCAAATATATTTTCAAATAATAATTTATTTGAAGTACTTCAGATGGTTTATTCAAATGATAAAACATGCATGTGAATTGTAAATCATTCATTTTAAATGCCAAAAAATGTTTCCTAGCCAAAGTTCTAAAAAACTGAATAATTAAAATGTATTCAATATACAGCAGCTCTGAACTGAAATAATTTAGGAATCACAAACAGAGACAAAATTTTACATAAGACATATTTATAAATTTCTGAATCCTTTTTAAATAATATAATATTTCTATTATAATCCATGTCACCAACAGTTTTTTTTATATATATATATAAAGTCTATTCAATGCACAAATTAAAAAAAATGTAAGCAGGTAAATTATTACAAATTTAAACAGGTTCAACAACTTATTTGTTAAAAAGATCCAATGTTGATAGCCATTTGAAATAAACAAAATATAAAAAAAAGGATTTGAAAACATTTAAAGTATTTCACACAAATCATATTTACACTTGTTTACTATTTCTAACTCATGATTTTTTTTGTCTCAATACATAAATTATAGACTAAACATTTTCATATAATTATAAAATATATCTATATAATACAGAAATGAATCACCTACTGTATTTATGTCTGACACTGAAAGTGAAGCTGTATTTAAGGCTTCATGAAGAGGTTCCAAACACTGTTGTAATGTGTTATGAATAAGAGAATCAAACCTTGCTCTAGAAAAAAAAAATTTAATTTTTCAAATTTTAATAAAAATAATATTAACATTAAAACATCAGCAGTAAAAACATTACAAAAATAACATAAGAGCTTAACTTTAATTACAATATTTAAAAATATAAATAAGAAGAATTAACTATTTAAAGAATTTCGAATAAATTATGAAGTAAAACAAAAAAAAAACTTTCGCAAATAAAAATTAAAGAAAACTGAATTTTTTTTACAAACAAAATATTTTTAAAAACTTTAAAAGAAAGGTAATCTTACATGCTAATATTGACATTTAGATCTATCCCATCATAGAGAGATTCAGCTTGACATCTTTGATTCATAGTGCCATGAATAACATGTTTGTATTGTTCAGCAGCTACACGTAATTTCATCACAGATCGTTTACTCTCTTTGATGTCTACCTTATACTGCCTATAAAATAAGATAACAATTTTATGAAAAAATATTATATACTCTTATATTAAAATATAAGATCAAATTTTTAAAATGTCCTCATCAGAACGTGAAAATATACCAAATCAATTAAACTTTATATCACTCGAACAACACATCACAACAAAATCTAAATATCCTAATATTTTGTTTAATATAAATTAATCATATTTATATTTTATAAACACATTATAAAAGGTTCTTTTTTAAACTTCAAAGAATGTTCCGATGAAGTGATTATGATTAAAGAAAAATTAAGATTTAATCCGATTTTTAATTGCTTCAACAGAGATGCTCAAAACACATGCACGCAAATTTTGAATTCTTAGCAAATATTGAATTTACAGGATTGTACTACCTAAAAAATAATCATTCAATTTTTCATTTTTTTTTCATTAAATTAATAATTTTAGGGAAGATGAAACAGATGTTGAAGATGTTTCACTGAAGTGCCTGATCTCCGCAGAGGTCTAAATCTCCTTTCTTTGCATTGAAGGGTAGTGACATTAAAACTTGGTTTGCCCTTTTTGTGTATAAACTAGTAATTTAAAATTAATTGCCAGTAAGTAAATGAAAAAATTTAAATGTGTATCAGTGTGGTAAGAGCCGGAAAGCGTAATGTTTGTGTATGGTGTGGTGAGGAGAAGAATCTCCGGTGCCTACCGACCCTTTCCCCCGTAAGCGGAGGGGGAGCCGACGGCAGAAGTCATTTGACCTGGCCGGCTGCGGGAAAGAGGCTGGGGAGTCATACTCCTCTGTTAGCTGTCCGTCACTGAAGTGGTCGCCGAGGCGACCGTATTTACGAATCTTTGTGTGCTGTATGCCCGACCAATCGGGAGACAGCTACTCATGAGGGGGTGGGGCTCGTAGAGTTTAGTCTATGAGAGCAAAAAATTTTGAGGAGAGAAATCAGGGTGGGAGAGAAAGCTTCCCTAGTGGCGGATCTACTCGCCTCCGATTGGAGGATCGAGTTTCTCAGGAAGAAGTCAGTATATTAGAGTGAAGAAATAGGTTGTGAAATTTAAAGAAGTATATTTCTGGGTCTATTAAAATTAGGATCGGGGATGTAGGTCTCAATTTTTCGTAATGTTCTGTTATCAATATTTTCAAGGTTATTATAGAATTTTATAGCTATTCTCTTTATGGTTTCCCGAATGGTTTTGAGCTCACAAACCATGGGGAGTTTGTTAGTTGTTTGATTAGTAGGTTCTGGGAAGATTCCAGAATATTCATATTTTTTTGAGTAGCATGTCCCCAGATCAGAGAGGCGTACATGATTACTGGCCTGATTATGGAGGTATAGATAAGTAATCTGTTTTTAGTAGATAACGGAGAATTCCGGGCGAAGTAAGGGGCATAAATGCAAGCTAATGCTCGGAATTTATTTTTAATGTTAATAATATAGGAGTTAAAGGTTAAGTGTTCATCTAATGTAACACCTAGGTACTTTACTGTTTTTGACCAGGGAACCGGTGATTCTGTACATGTATCGGCGGTGGTTTTCTTGTGTTGCACCCGGTAGGGAAGACTGCTTCCGTCTTTGTTGGATTAATGGAAATTTTCCATTTTCTGTACCAGTCTTCTAGCTCTGCCAGGTGCCGGTGTAGAAAGTGAGTGATGCAGATTTTGTTTGTGCTTTGAGCCAAGATTGCTGTGTCGTCCGTGTAAAGGCAGACGGTTGTGTGTCAAGTTTTTGGGATGTCGTTAATATATATGTAGTATAGAGTCGGTGAAAGGAGGGCCCCCGCTTTTATTCTTTTTGTCGTGGAGTGAGTGTCGTTCACTCTGACTGCAAAGTTTCTGTTGGTTAGGAAAGATTTTATAATCAGGGTTAGTTGAGGGGAAGTATTAATTTTTATGAGCTTGTAAAGCAAGCCCACATGCCACACACGATCAAAGGCCTTCTGGATATCCAGAAAAATGGCCCCCGTGTGTTTTTTCTCTTTGATACCGGTTTTAACGTACTCAACTACCCGTAGCAACTGGTGCGAAGTGGACAGCAGGGCACGAAATCCGTGTTGTTGAGAGATTAGTATGTTATTTGATTCTAGGTAGGAGTTGAGTTTCGAGAGAATGAGTTTCTCTGCGAGTTTCGAAAGTACAG
>BMAV01023631.1:143528-264165 GCA_019973955.1 Trichonephila inaurata madagascariensis
AAAAAAAGTGGCCCTAGGTACACAGGTCTCCCCTACTTTATTTTTCATAAGAAATTTCAGAAAACGTAAATTTAACAATTTTTTAGATAATGCGGATAAAACTTTGAGGTACATGATATAAATACTCCTCTTATACCATGATATAATCCATTTAATTGCAAAAATATGTAAAGAATAGTACACTGTTTTAAATGCTTTCAATAAAATAAATAAATTAAATAAGAATAAATAATACTTAGACATAAACACAAGGTTTTCTATGACAAATTTTTCTGATATAAAAAGTAAATTATTTCAAAAATAATGAACAAAATAAAAATATTGTTAAACATTCACTTTATGCTTCATACTTTACAAATGCATTTGAAATTTTTAAAAAATGTGTTACATGACAGAACTAAAATTACCCAAGCAAATTTTTGAATACTGTATTATTATTATATAGAAGTAAATTAAATGCTTAATCTTACTTATATTTGATAAGAACATCTTTCAATTATTCAAATAAAACTATCAATTAGAAATCATTTAAATAAATTATTATGTTTATATTTATATAACTTAGTTATTTTAAATAAATCATACCAAGAAATACATTTTTCTTATTTATGGGAATCTTGTAAGAAATAAAAATGTCTAAGATAATTTAAATCGAGAAATAACATTGAAACAGTTTCACATCAAATTAATACTAATTTAAAAAAATTCACATTCCTGACTATTACCAATTTCAGAGCAATTTCAAACTTTGTAAAAAATGAAGTTATGAGCGACATTTTCTTTCAAAAAAGAAAGAAAAACAATGTACCATAAAATCCAGCGTATAATGTGCAACGCCATATAACGTGCAACTATACTTTCAAGGTGTTATTTTTAACTTTTAGATATATCCAAGCACCCTCTGTTATACGAAGAAACCTGAAATGTGCATGATTAATGCTCTTATGATTTTAAGTAATTTTTCAAGGTGGTATTCCAAGCTTTAGAAAAATAGTATAGAACTACAACCCTTTAAGTTCATAAGGAATGTCATTTCTTTTAAATAAATAGTATTTAGGTCTAAGTAAAAGTCTAATTTTTTTCTGCACTTGTCCTTTTTTTTATTTTTAAAGCTCTTGTATTTATACCCAGTGTATAACGCGCACCCATAAATTTCGATCTAATTTTTTGTGTTAAAAGTGCGCATTATACGCATGATTTTATGGTGGGTGCTTTAACTAATATTTAATTCATTAAAGCGTTATGAGAAAATATTCGAAAGTTAAATCAAATTGAAAAATGTTTAACAATGGAGTGGTATTTTTTTTTTAAATAAAACATAACCTTCTAATGGGACAAAAATATCAAAGGGATCAAGATAGAATTTTTTTTAAAAAAAAAAGAACCCTGCACCAAAAGAAAATTTATTGAACTCACAAATTTGAATTTAAAGTGTGTCAAACTAAAAGTAACAAATGTGTGAAGTAAATCTGTAAGCAATTATACTTGTAGGAAAACCTGAGTATATATCAAAGCCTACTTCATAGAAACAACCAGAAGTATTATGGTTTTAAAAAATATTAATGATATAATTGGTTTAAATCAGTGATTCCCAAAGAGGTCTATATAGACCTCCAGGGGCTATGACAACCTGCAAGGGGTCCACACTAGCAAAAAAATAATTTTGGGGTCTATGAGGTGTAAATGATCAGGACTTTAATCTTAAAAAAATTTGATCTATAGTGGAAACCAGATTTTACCAATTTAACATTTACTAAATTTAGTGAGATTAATTTGTGGTTACTAGGTGACAGCATAAATTTTACTAAGACAAGGATCATTTCAGAATTTCTTTCCAAAATTAAGCTAAAAAAGTATAATATTGAACGTCTTGAATTTTCTCAATTTGTCACAGATAGTCTGTCAGGACATTTTTAGTCTGAAAAAAGAAATGTCATATTACAATAGGAAGAAATCAGAATAGGTCCTAACAAAGATCTTAAAATAAAGTTCAGAAACGGATGTCAGCAGTTTTGGGTTTAAAAAACATACCTGATATTTGTCGCAAATTATGGAACATCGTGAGAAATTATTAAATTACTTTTCCTAGTGAGAGGGAGTTCCACTGAGTTTGTCAGTCTCAAAAACAAAAAAAGAAAGGGGAAAAACTGGGGTGACCAACTAACAAAGGAGATTTAGGGTTGAACCTGACTAAAGATTGATATTAAGTGTTGAAAATTGTTATTGAAACTCCAGATTCGTTCCCTCTCATTAAAAGCATTTGTTTGTTGCTCAGTTATTTTATATATTTTAATTCATTAACATGTATTTCTTAAGCTTTAAACTTCACAACAGTTAGAAGTTTAATTCTTTTAAATAGTAACACCAACTGTTAAAAAGACATTTAAGTTGATAAATTTGCAAAAATTTAATATTAGGTAAGCAGGGGTCTACCCGAAACCGAAAAACATGACAAGGAGTCTATGAGACAAAAAAGTTTGGGAACCTCTGGTTTAAATCAACACTATAACAATTTCTCCCCAAAAAATTATGTAAAATTACATTGGTCAATTACATGTAAAAATATTAGTCTGCACACTAATAGATAAAAATTCAAAAATATTCAAAATACAAAAAATGAATTTCCAAAAAAAAATAAAATGATTATATAAATATACTTACTTGACTAATTCCCTTTGTTCTTGAGTAAAAGTCAGAGGAACTGTTACAACAGCTGGATATTCATCTTCATGACTATGACTGCATGCAATTTCTGCAGCAAACACAAAATTATCAGCATTAATTTTAATTTTATAAATTACAATGAAACATATGATGAAAATAAAAGAAAGAATATTAAATAACAGTGACAAGACTTGAGATAGTTCCTTTAAAAATGTCAAATTTTAACTCATCATAAATTTATTTATAATTTTTTACAACTGTCACCATTTTAATCACCCACACGAGTAAAAAAAACATTGATAAGCACATACCATGAAAAACTGAATAAAAAGTATACATGCTGATAAAATTTTTTAATTGAATTAACCAAATATAGAACATGACAAAGCTTTACCTTTCATATTTGAAAATAGAATAGCTAAGAAATCTGAAGTTCCATGTTGTGAAATTCCATTCTTTTGAGAAACATTTCTTGAGTTATTTTTACCATTAACCTGAATAATAAAAAAAATTAAAAATTAAATTTCAAGATAATTTCCTTTTTACATTAAATGGATTAATGAAATTACATTAAATGAAAAATGATGATACAAACCAATCAAAACTTTTAATGAAAAATCTGAGACTAGAATAAATAGAATCAATGGGGGAAATATTTGAGAAGTTACGGGTCTCATAAAAAGCAAACAAGGCATTATGTAGAAAACAGAAAAATCTAAGGATAAGAATAACTGTGTACATAAAATATTCTCAAAAATTTTCTTCAAATTCAAAACACTTCATTTTTTATAAAAACGTTTACAAAATAATTATCATTAAATAGTTGCTTAGTAATAAAACTAATTGAAAAACAACTATGGATATAGTTCTTATTTTATTAATATCCATCTTTCAAAACTAGAAGAACAGTAGAACAGATACTGAGTATATTATAAATTAAATATTTTCATCAGCATAGCCATACATAATTTTGAAACTATCAAAATCATTTTATATAGAAAGAGGGGGGATTTATATTCTAAATTTATGCATTATTAATACCTGTCCTTTTAGAAATACATTAATTAGGGGAGAGGTAAAAAGGCACAATGAATACAATAGCATAAAAATAAAAAAAAATTAACAACTATAAAAAAAATCATTCAGTTCATTTTGAATGTTATAGTACAGACAAGTTTTCCAAAAATAACAGTGAAATAAAATGAAAATAAATATCCATTTCAAAATATCTAAGTATTTAGTTACAAGATGATTAAATAGATTACCTCATTTTAAATGCAATTTTATGAAATTAAAATAATACAAATCACAACAATTCAAACAACTTTTAAAAGTTCAAAAAAAAATTCCTACTCTCATCATTTTAAAAAGAAATAAAATACAGGGTGAGCACAAAAGATGGACCCTATTTTAAAAAATCATATTATCGAAACTACTGCATATATTACACTTTGTGATGCATAAATGTAAGGAGAAACAGTTAAAAATGATCAATGTATGACCCTTTTGTTACACGGCATACGTGCAACCTGTAATCCAGTTCATTCCATACATTTTGTAACCTCAATCTATCAATGGTTCATAATACTGCACAAATCCTCCATTATTTGTCGTGTCAATTGCAAATGATATGGCTATGAAATTTTCCGCACTGTTTTCTGGGACAAGTTCACAAGCAACAATTCTAGTAGACTTCAGTGAACTTAGAACAAAACTCTTTTCCATCCTCTCCATTGCTTCTTCTAAGACTCTAGGCCCCAGCTGCTGCTTTTCTTTTAGCTCAAGCAACCTGTTTTTTTTTAAATTGATGATACCATCGCAGAATGCTCTTTTTGCTTGGTGCCTCTTTTCTGTAGCAATTTCTAAATGCACGTTGCACCAAACTAACCAAAAAAACTTGTGCATACTCTAACATGCAAAAACTTTTCTCTGTCATGGTCACCATGTTTGAATATTTAATCATAGTGACCTTGAATGTGCTGGGACCTGTTGATCATTGGTGGGGAAAAACTTAGTATATTTCTCTTTACATTCATGTATCACTTATTGCAATAAGTCCAGTAGTTTTGATAACATTATTTTTTAAAATTAGGTCCATCTTTTGCGCTCATCCTGTAAACAAATAAGAACATCAATCTAATAATATTTTTTCAAGCAGTAAGAAATTTAGAATTGTATTCTCTTGGCCAAGAAAAATCATCACAATTAATGAATAAAAATAGAGAATTTGTTGCAATTTGAATATTCAGAAATGTATAAATTTATTATTACATGTCAAATATTTACTGCATAGTGATTTATCATAAATAATGATCATTAGTAATTGTATAGTTTTAGTATAATTCAAAAAATTTAATTTTTCTTCTTTTCCATTAGCAGAAAATTAATTTCAAACTTAATTTTGAAAAGAAAAGCACACATTACACAAACTTGATACATTTAAGTAGCTGGTAATGAGTAATAGTATGTAAAAAGTACATATTTTAAAAACAAACATCTTTTCATAGAACAAATGATATATTTTGTTTTAACCCTCTAAGCAGTCTGCACTTAAAGTCTTGGCATTCTGGAGATGCTTCAAAAATGCACCGCACATATTTTTTTGCTTTCAGGTGGGGTTCTCAAAAGCGGTTAAGCTGTATTTTTAAGAATGTGGCTCAGCCACTTTTGGAAATCTTGCTTGAAGGCAGAAAAAGCATCTCTGGAATGGCGGAATTTTACGTGCAGACCGCTTGGAGGGTTAAATTGAAAATGTAATATTAATGGTATACAGTTCTGAAAATGTTCACTGAATCATCACGTTTGACTCATCAAAAGTTATTCAGAATCTATTTACTAGTTATTTTGAGTAAACAATGGAATACACCCAATAATTTTTTTTTACATCTTTTTTTTTACATGATTCTGAAATATCATAGTTTACCAATAGTACACAATTTTTTTGTTCTACCACAAATTCAAAAAAAAAATTTCATTCTAATTTAGATAGTTTACTTAGAGAATGGTCAGTTTATGGCCCCATTTGTGTGAGTGACTTGGTCCACTTTATGGCTTGATTACTTTGTATCCTGATTCTTTGTATTCTAAAATTCAGGAAATAACCGAATTTTATAAACCCTTTCTTCATTATTCTGTTGTACATCAACTTGAACACAGCATTTTGTTCTGCAGTATAATTATATTTTGTGTTTAAGTGTTTAGTTTGTAGGATGCAATAAATAATTTCAATAAAGTTCTAAAAGTTGCTGTTCAAATTAAAGTTTTTTTTTTAATTTGATGGTGATATTTTTAGTATAATTTGTATTGATGCTGATCTTTTACTTCAGAAAAAGTCATATTGTAGGAATTGTGGTTTCAGCAGGGCCAAGATCATTGCAATCAAACTACTTGGCAATTAAAATAAAATAAGATGATTAAATACTTACTTTTGTCTTTGTATCAGACTCTACATTATTTAGCTCTGGTTCAGCAATTTTCAATATAAGGTCTTTAATATTTGTAACAGCATTTGAAGGATTTCTGAACATTGCTTGTTTTGCATCTAATCCTACAACCTAAAAGAGCAATTATGAAATACTTAAAACAGCCATTAATGCAAAATCACACATTTTTAAAAAATCAAATATTGAAAAACAAACATTGATATGTAAATATGAACTTTTAATTTACATGGTAAAACCTTAACTCCATATGAATAAAAGATGGTTGAAAATTGGATTTATTTTTATTTTTATTTTATTTATTATGACAGAAATTTTAATAAAATTTCAGCAAAGCAATGAGACTGTGTTGTCTTTGACTTAATACAGTGCAAGATTTTATTAGAACTACCCTTTATGAAAACTTAAGTTTAACAAAACAATAAATAAATTAATATTTATTAAATAATTTGGATTCTCTATTTACTGTATATACCATACCATAAGGCAAAACAGCTATCTTGTATCTGCATTAATAAATCATGAACTTGATTATTCAAAAAAGTTAAGTGTACATGTTTCCTTTTCTTTTTATTCTAACTTTAATGAAATTACATTTATTTCTGAAATTCAAGACATGTAATTGTTTCCTAAATACATGTGTGTGTTGCTTACACTAAGATAATTTTTAATCCCACAGATTTTAAGTCCTAAATTTATGTGTTTGCTGTTGTAATAATTTGACCTGTACAATTCTGCTATATTCCTACACATTATGTTAGATTTACAGCAAATTAGTATAAGATTAATGTTTTATATTCAGGTGGGAAGTAATATTACAACATGTGCTAGAATAAAAGAGACCATACATATCAAAATCATAACCTAAAATTTTAAGACAAATGAATTGCTACATTTGAGAAAAAATGGCCAATTTCTCATACAGAATCCAATTAACATACTGCAAAAATTGGCTGATAATAAAATGGTAGATAAAATGAGAAAATGTTTTCTTAATATTTCATTTTAAAAATGTCATACATTCCATTCTTTGCATTAATTTTAAAACAAACCCAGAAAAACATTAATAAAAAATGTAGATACATATACCTTCTCAGATTCATCTAAAAAAGCTATTACAGAAGGTGTTACTCTGTATCCTGCAGCATTTGCCAGAACTTCAGTTTTTGAGTCCTATAGTAAAACAATTATCAATTTAGACAATTCTAACAAGCACAGCATTATTAAATATGTTGAATAACATATGTTACAAAAATGCAACATTTATAAACCACACATTTACTGTATTATACATCATGATACCAGTTTATTCACTCTCATGAAAAGCTGACAATGTGTCAGCGATAATATTCAATAGCATAAATTTCTTTTACCCCAAAATACATAAAATTAACAGCTGTTGAAATAAGATATAGTTATGTCATATTTGCAATTTACAACTTTACACTTTGCTTACAATTCTTGATATCAAATTTTCACAAATAAGTTGTATAAGAAGTACAGCTTTACATAACTTGAAAAAAATATTATAGGGAAAAAATAGTCTTTCTTTTGAAAGGGAGAATTGAAACAATGAAAATAAGAATAAAGCATGTAAATACACATCTATTTAAGTGCATGTGACATGTACTATATCATGTGACCATTATTCTCATTTACATATTACAAAATATGCCAAAAATACTTCAATGCAATTAAATAATAAACATACAGACTATCAGGTAACCAAAGATTCAAGAAGTATCTAATTCTATTACATATGAAATCACAAACAGTAACTGAAAATTTATAAAATGAGAAATTAATGGAAAATTACTTTAACATTCCTCTCATGAAACAGAAAATATTATCATCTTTAAAATATAAATAAGTTATGAAATTTGAATATTTTGACTCACAGATGCTAATATATGTATGTATATTTTTGTGTGTGTAAATGTATATATATATCACCAAAAGTATCTGGATACCCTCCTAAACATAACCAAAAGCTATAAAAACGTTGGTAGTGTTTTTAAGACCATATTTATGCATTTGTGACACAATGAATACATCAAAAGAAGTTTAGAGACTTTGATCGTCACATTACAGTTGGATGCCACCTTTGCTGGAAATCAATTCATGATGTAATTGTGAGGAGGAAACACTGAGGAAGTAAAATCATAGAAAAAGGAAGTGACAAGTTTAAAAAAATTACTGAACACAGCAGTAGAATTTTGAAATGGTAAAGAAACAAAATTGCAAATCCTTGTTAGTTGAAATCCTTCAATTCTAAAGTTCATCATGGAATTAGTGCTAGCAGCAGAACTGCAAATGGAGAATTAAAATAACCTGTGATTTCATGATCACACACACATGTAGGTACTCATAAACTGAACTTCAGATGTGGATGTGAAACATCAATTGTAGTGGTGCAAAGCTTACTATCATCGAACTGTGAAAAAAAGTTGTTTCAAGTGATGAATCTTGCTTTACAATCAGGCAGCACAATAAATATGTCTGGTTCGGTGGATGGCCTAACAATGCTTATTTAAATGACAGCATTATGCCAACAGTAAAGTTTGGTGGTGGCAGCATCAAGATGTAGGAGGTGTTTTTCATGGGTCCCTTAGTTCCAATAGTTGGAAACATGAACTCTGAGATATATGTAGACACTCAATGGCAATATTTTGGGGAAGGTCATTTCTCTATCTGGATAACAGCTCCATTCACAAATTGAGAATTGCAAAACTATTGTTTGACAAAATGAGTGCTCTAAAACTTTACTCACAACCACAACCTAAATCCCTTAGAACACTTTTTAAGACTAATTAGAATGCCAGTTATGTAGCAAGCTAAATCAGTCATCCTCACTGTTGGCACTCACTTCAGCTATAAAAACGGCTGGAAAATCTCCCCAGATATGTGCAGACTGTCATTGGATCAAAAGGGAGGCTAACATCATTAATTTACACCAGAGCTTTCCATTCTGAACAATTGGGTGCCCGGATACTTTTGACCAGACAGTGTATACATAGAATTTAATGGTTATGGGCCCAATGCAGCCAAACACAGTAACATATTGAACCAACTAGTATAAGCCAAAATTTAGTTTGTGCCAAATCTTGGCTGATACCAACAGCTAATATTATAAATACACTGCTAATCATTAAAACTGCAACACAAGAAGGGAAAGCATGGGATAGAACAAAACTTTACTTATTTTAAAGCATGTAGGCATGAACGAAAAAAAACATGACTAAATTTGCATGCAATTTGAAAATTAACAAAGTCTGAAATTCGTATACATTGCTGCCCTCTCAGATAGCTTAAACAGCTCTAAACTGATAAGGTATTGAGCAGGTAAGAACCACTATAAGTATAAAACCACTTTCTGAATTAAAAAATATAAATTGATAAACAGATGTATGTCATTTACATTAAAATTTAACTGTGTGTCAAGGATTAATCACTCATGATTTTAATAAGCTACAGGATCGTAGTTGATATCCAAAAGTAGCTAATGGCAAGAATTTAATATGCAAGTAAAACATGAAAAATTATGCAGTTATTTGTTATTAGGAATCATGAAGTCAAACACAATACATAGATACCAACCCAAATACTGTTTCATCACTGTGTTAGAAACAAATGTATCTTATCCGCTAATATCACTAATGATCATATTCATGGTCCCCAATAACCAATAAATACCTAAAATTACACAGTACACTGCAATTGATGACACGCTTCAAACAAGAATTTTCGAATAAATTAAATTTTTCAAAAAAGCATTAATATATTTAAACAATGTAATCTTAGAATAGAAATTTTACATCTGTAGTTAAAAAGATTTGTAAACTAAAACTTAATTTGTTCACAAAGCAATTTGATACAAATATCTTGGAAAACAAATTAAAACAAAACAAATTTTGCTATTCCATTAGTAACAAATTTGATATTTAAATTTTAGCACCCACACTTAATCTTTAATTTTTTTTCTAGAACAGGGGTGTCCAACCCATATGACCTTGCGGGCCAATTCAGAAAAACATAATCTCACAGGCCGCACATAAAAATATGTACCTTTATATCAGATTTGGAAACAAAAAACATTTATTGGAGTGAAAATTTAAAACAAAATGAATTATTATTATTGTTTTCATTATTTTTCATATATTCAGACATAGATAATATAATAATGTTTATATAATATAATAATAAAATGATCAAATGTTTAAAATTTTACAGTTGCCATTTTCTTGAAAATAACGTTGTTCCTTTTGAAATGATCTTTCATTACTCATTGTTGAAATTTAATTGTGCTGTCATTTGCAAACGGTTAAGTACACATTGCCCTTTATCTTAACTATCCTGAATATTTTTTAAAACTTTAAAAAACATCTCTGACTGCCTTTTACTTTTTGGGCACTCCAAACAGAAAAGGAGGAGGAGAAATGAAAGTCGCACACACAGAAAATCATGTAACAGCCATAGAGTAAAGGATAATGCATAATGCAATTCGGAATTTATTAAAAAGGTAATTTATTTTAGTAAAAGCAAATGTAACTGTTTGATAAAATATAAATCTATTTTAATTTAAAGGACATTTTTACTATCAAAAAAGATTTATTTTAAAACATGAACAGGAAAATACATTGAAGATTTATATATATATATATAGATATAAATTTCCCTTAAAATAAATTTCACAAAATGAAAAAACTTAAAAACCTGATATTTAAAATTATTTTAAAAGAGTCGGCGGGCCGCAACTTATGTCCCTGTTCTAGAAGAGAAGCAAGGTAAATTGAATGCCCCTGTCTAATATGATATTAACAACGGTACAACAAAAATTAAATGAAATTGCATGACAAGCAGTAAATCAAGAGATTTTAAAATCATTTAGTAACAAGTGTTAAACAGTTTCATGTAACAATCACTAACAGAAAATTTTTTTTCAGGTAGTCAAATACATACTATACAAGTTTAAGCAACTGCTAGCCTTACATTTGAACAAAATACAACATTCGTAACATGATTAACAATATATTATAAAAATGCAAGGAAAATAAAAATATAACCTAATTGTTTCAAACTAATACAGTAAAATTTCGAATAATACTTAACTTAACAGCCAAAGTATACACAATAATGCATTAAAACGTGATTCAAAACACATTTGTTATGATCATACCTTGTGCATGGCAAGACACATGTTGGTGTTTCCAAAGTACAGTCCAAAGTAACAAGTCATTCTCTTTATTGTGCTCAATCTAATTTTAATTTTAAAAATCGGAAGCACAAAAGCAATAAATTATGAACAACAAATTTTTAATATTAGTCACAAGAAATCTTGATTTCAAGCGCCATTAGATTCATGCTTTAAAAGGAGTGAAAGTTACAGTTGATATAAATAAATTAGCTGTTGCGCTTTAGTTTTTACGGAGTCTTAGAGCAGTGATTCTCAACCACTGTACTGCGGCCCTTTTGTGTGCACCAAATTCTTTTAAATTATTAATTAATACTGAGAAAACAAATTTAAAAATCTGAAACCGAAATACTTCACAAGTTTTTATAAATAAACTATTCATAAAATTGTTTTTGACCATTTGATAAACTACAGAACAGAGAGTTACTCATTGTCTCAAATTTAAATATGAAAAAAATTGATTGGATTCAGGATACATTTGTATATGAATTAGCTCTGAATGAAGAGGAAGAACTAATTTCATTCTGTAATAATCGTGAAGTTTAATTCATTTTAGATTAAAATCAGTGGCGATTATCCCATAATAGCCAAAAGTTTTTAAAAAATTGTTACAATTTTCTACATTTTATTTGTGTGTATGATTACAGATATTCAGCATCAAAAAATATAAAAATGAAAAAAAATTATCGCAATGTTTAAATGTAGATGACGAAATGAGAGTAGCATTATTTTAAGCCGAATCAAACAGCGAGATTATTAAAAGTCATCAAGCTCAAAGTTCGCATTAAGTGTTGAAATCTTATAATTAATTTGTAAATAATTATTCAATAAAAATTTTGTTTCTTTTGTAATACATATTATTTTATTTAATATTGGAAAGGATTATCATAAACTATTTTACATAGTGTATCATAGATAAGTAAAATTCTTTTAAACTTATTTGTTGTTAGATGCCGCCAAATTTAGAAGTTGTTAAAAATGTGCAGCAACAAAAAGGTTGAGAATCACAACTCTAGAGCAAAAATTTAAATTAAAGTACATATTTTTAAATTATGTTCATCGTTGCAAGAGAGTTTTGCAGAAAAATGAAAATAAAGAAAGGTTTTTTAAAGAAATACTTCATTATACAATACCAGTCAAACCAAAATAAATTGTTCCTTCAGGTAAAAATATAAAATTAGAGTACTGAGACGATTATTGACGTGAAAAATAAATAAATATTTTATTTTTTGATCAAGAAATATAGTATTGCATATTTTATAAATTAAATGTATCATATTTTCTGTGTGCGTGGTGTCAAAAAAATACACTGGTGTGCAAAACTTAAGCAACAGGTGGGTTTATTGCCATAACTTCACGAAAAATCACCTGAGAGACATGAAATTCTGCAATGAGGGATAGTATTATGTACGTAAAGGATGACGAAAGCATCGGCGCTGAAAAAGGAATACAACGCATACGGTATGGAATCAAACAAGAACAAGCTTTATTGAACGCATAGTATCGTGACTCATGATTATCTATCCAACAGGAAGAACAACAAGCAGATGTTCCTTAATATGGTATATGCCCTCCCCTTACTACAATGGTTGCTTTGCACCGTCTCCGCATAGTCAGAACCAGCTAGTGCAACATTCCTTGAGGTAGGAGTGCCCATTCCTCAATCAACATCTGTTTGAGTTATTGGTTGCTCTCCGGATGATGTAAGCGTGTGGCAATACGTCTCCCCAAATCATCCTACACATGTTCGATGGGATTTAAATCTGGGGAGCACGCTGGCCAATCCATTCGAGTGATATCTTCACTTTCCATCAGCTCCTCAACAGCAAGAGTGCGATGTGGCCGTGCATTGTCATCCATAAAAATGAAGTCTGGGCCAATGGCACTTTGGAAAAGATGCACATGGGGAAGAAGTACCTCCTCACAATAGCGATCCCCGGTTACAGACCCTCTGTCGAAAATGTGAAGCTCAGTTCCGCCGTTCAGCATAATACCAACAGACAAGAACTCCAGAACCACCGTAACGATGTCTTTCCTTGATGTTACTGGGATAAAACCGGGTCCCGATCTCTCTCAAATCAAAACGCGTTGAGAATTGCTTCTGGTACTGAACCGACTCTCATCCGTAAAGAGGACACGACTCCATTGATCAGTTGTCCAGTTTTTGTGCTCTCTGTCCCACTGTAAACGGTGGCTTCGGTGGCCATCTTTCCACGGGAGGCAGCGTTCAGGACGGCGGGCGAACAGGCCCCTTTGTGAAGGCGTCTGGCCACAGTAAACCGCTACACTTGTCGACCTGTTGCTGTACAGAGTTTCTGAACAATGGCGCTTGCTGACTTCTGTCGATCTTTTTTCGCCTGCAGGATGATATATTGGTCATCCCCTGCAGTTGTCGTCCTCGGGCGGTCACACCAACCTTTCTAACAGCTGCACCTGTGGTTTGAAACGCTTTCCAAGCGCGCGAAACGACACTTTTGTTGATTCCGAACTCTGCAGCTGCACTGGTGACAGTACGCCCCTCCTCCAGCTTTCCGATCATTCTTCCACGTGTGAAGTCGTCCAGGTGATTTCTTCTAGCCATATTTCACGAACTGACTCACTGGCACTTGCAGAGAATATGGTGAATTGCGTCTCCGTCCTTCATTTCATTCTACTGTTGAGCAGCGCGCACCGACATCACGCGTTTTGCGTACGCTCACATCGCTTCTGACGTTTTGTTTCTGATATTTGCATACGCATGACGTTTCTACTGACTTACGTGTTCCCTCTACTGATCTCCTGACCTCCTTTTCTGCAATTTCATGGCTATCAGCTGAATTTTTACATTGTTGCTTAAGTTTTGCACACCAGTGTAATATGAACCCCTTAGGGTTCAAGTGTAGTATAGGGGGGCCACTTGGCGCAGTTCTTTTTTTTGGCGACTAAAACCAGTCGCTAAGGTAATTTTTTCGGAATTACTTATTATTTATTTCAGAATGAATTTGATATCTCACCATGACATTTAGAAAAAATTCGCCAAATCAAATGAAAAATCGCTTCAAAGTGGCCCCCCTATACTAAACTTGAACCAAACTGAGTTTTAAGTTTTCAGAAATTTTAAATCTTTAATATATGCCAACTCAAGCTTTTTTTAAAAAAATAATTTATACTCTAATCCGAACGTGCTGCAGCGATTTTTACTTTAGAACTCATGAATTTTGAATGGGGTAAATTCATAACGGTCACGCGATAAATGCAATCACGCGTGTTCTCCATTAAATTCAAAACTAACACTAAGCTTCTACTTGTTTTACTTGTAAAATCTAGATAAAATTTCCAATTGATAAATAGATGAAATGTTCAAGTATTAAGAATCTTCCAAAATTTTATCAAAATTAAAAAACAAGGAAAATTCTATATTTTTCGGACACTTCTAAATCAGATACATATTCTGTACCTAGGTGCGTTGTTATTGTTGACAAATACGTACATTTTAAAAGTAAGCTTCAGTAAAAATCAAAAATTGGCAACAACGAAGCGCCTGCACTGATTGGTTGAAATTGGCCTTTATCGTATGACAATGACGTCACTTACAGTTATGAACAGATTGGCTGGAAGCACGAGATTGTCATTATCGATATGACTATGACGTCACATGAATTAAGTCCATTAGGAGGACAAATTTTTCTTAAACTATCAATCGAGAAATTATAAAGACTTGTTTACATATATTTCAGAAATAATTTATATTTTACAAAATCAAAGCGGCTATTTTCCCCAAAATTTTGTTACTAATTAGATTAAAAACAGAGAAACTTAACCTCTCTTAAATTAAATTTTAGAATGCATTTTTCACGATCTTAAAATGTAGAAGACAAAAAATTTTCTACAAAATTTATTAAATATAAAGAAAAATAATAATTTTAAAAAAAGAGGTGAGAGGTCTATTACTATTTTTATTTCTTACAAAGTTAGAGTTCCTTTGCGGAACTTTACTAAGAAAATTCAGTTACAAGGACTTTAATTAACATTAGTTACATTTATGAGAATGTACAGTTTTAGTTACATTAAAAGTATACATATTGTATTTAAACTAGATGGGAAATTTTAATTTCTAAGAAAAAAATTTCATGATCAAGTAAAACAATATTTTTATAATATTAGGAAAAAAATCATTAAGGAAACATTTACATAATTATTCATCTATTTAAAGAATAATACTTTTAATTATTTTTAGAATTTAATTTTACCCATATCTGAGTGCCCTGTTTGTTTCGTCAGTTTTTTTTTTTTCGTTGCTCATTTTTCTTTTATACCAAGTTAAAGATCAGCACAGTTAATGCTATTCGATTGTACTTCAAAATAATTTCTTAATTCTAGAATCCAAATACAGTGTTAGAACAAATACTGATCTCCCTTTTTATTTTGTGTATAGTTAAAAGTAACCCTTTTTGTAAATCAAATTAAATCTTTTAAAAGATAAAAACTACAGTTATTTACAAAATTTGATTTCCATCATTTCAAACTATTTTTTCATTCAAAATATTCCAATAGATTCTTAGCCACAAAAATTAGCTTAATCTTTTAGTGATACTTGAATTTAATAAATGAAACGAAAATTATGTTGTTAATCACAGAAAGATATAAACAGCATAGATGATTTACTAAATATGTCCGAAAACGAAAAAGAGAAAACTTTTTTAAAAAAAAATGTCCGCAAAGATTTTGAGTGTTAAGTTTGAGTTAACAGAACACTAACTTTAGTACGTGTTTACTTATTTGTTTTCAGACGTGGAGTTTTTGTATTTGCTTTATTTCCTTATTAATTTTTTTGTATACTTGTGTGAGACAGTTTTCTTATGATATTAAAGAAAAATCTTCAACATCAGAATGTCTACAAAAATTATTCCAATATTAATGTGTTCAGGAAGGTTAATTGATATTTCAATAGAAAAGGAATGCATTTAGCCAAAAATCAACCAATCAGATCCTTTTTATCCCTTATCCCTCTTCACTGTTTTTTTTATACTATTTATTCTGTCAAAATCCATTAAAGTAAATTACTGGATCGAAATACCTTGTTTTCAGGAAAAGGGAGATACAAGTTCTCTCCTTTCTCCTTTAAATTACTAACGGTAAAGAATATTACTCTTGAAAAGGGATAATCAGCGCATTATTTTGCAGCATTTATCTGATGACTTATGATAGGGACTTACCATAGACAAAATGGAGTAAATTAGCATAGATAGAAGGTCTTTCCGGAAGAGACTCTTTTCAAATTAGACGTCTCCTGAAGATTAATACCATATTTTCTCATCACAAAGTAATACAGGATGTAGCATATCTTAAAATATTATTTAAATTTGAGTGGATCAATTAATCCGATGCATATAAAGTGATTTTAATTAAGGTTTCACTTTCAACATTCTGTAAAAGTCCTACTGGTTAGAATGATTCAAAATTTGAACTGAATGTACTTGAAGAAGGGAGAAACGGTATGGTGAAAGAAAATAAATTCCAAAGAGTATAGAATAGATGGCGCTGCAAGTGGCCAAACTTAAGTAATTCGGCTACAAGTGGCATTTTGAATCGAATTACGATGGGCTTTTACATGAGCTGCTTATTAAATCAACTGTATTATTCAATGTGCAATGGAAATTTGACGGAATAAAATGGTCATTTAGCAACTATGGCACTATTAGTGAAAAACCCTTCCGCCACGGCAAGGTCATACAACATTGGACGGGAAAAACCGGTTTTTAAGTGTCAACGGGCCAAAACCACACTCAAAAACAGCTATGAAAACATCTGTTAACTATCACTAAACTTGTGCAAGACAAGTGAAATTTGATGCTCACCAGTTTTCGCCACATGTTAAAAACGATTAACAACAGAGCGGAGCGTCTCAGGGGTCACATTGTGGATGTGTTGCCTAATCCATGCCTTCAAGTCAGCTAAATTTGCAATCGGGCTACTTAACACAACATTTTTTAGATAACTCCACAGCCAGAAATCATAAGGATTAAGGTCCGATGACCTTGAAGGCCAGGTTGTTTGAAAATGGCTGCTGATCATTCTTTCATTTCCTAAATGTCTCTTGAGCAGTTAGTTTCATGACTGGCCTTGCAGTATACGGAAGAGTCATCTGCATCTCGCAACACCATCATTTACATGCTTTGAAACTTTTCTTTTTTCTTTGTACCGTTTTCCTCTTTTTCAAATATATTTTAAAATTTGAAGTGTTGTAAAGACCAGTAATTTGTCTTTTTACAACACTTCGAAAGTGAAACTTTAAATATATATATATATATACAACCCCCTTGTTTGTATATTCACTATCTACCAATAAGTATTTGAACACCCATGCAAATGAGGATATCTCCTATCTTGATCTACGCCACGCTTTCTGAAATTAAATATTGAGTAGGAAACAACAGGCGCTATGGACTATGTACTATACATCTATGCAGCATATAGTCCGGCTGGTCATCCATTGATAATATAATTTTGTAGAAGTAGCATCAATGGGTATGTATTCAAGGAATTGAGATGTATGTAACTAACTTATTGTGCAGCGTGAGAAAAGGACAGTCTATAGAATTACGTGTAATACAAAAAAAAAGTGTATGAAAATTTTATTTTAAAATTTCCTTAAAATTAAATGAAAAGCACTGTTCAGTGAAAATTGATTTGTTATACATGATTAAAAAAATTATAAGAACCCCTGAAAATTTCTAAAAAAAAAATTATTACTTACTACTGAATGAGTTTTACCATACGAACAGGTAAACTGAAAATTTATTAAATGCAAAAAGTTATCGCATTTTTTAAAATATAACAGGAAAAAAGGAGTAGTAATGCTCTATAAAAAAAAGTTTTGAATGAATGATAAAATTTTATGCATATTTCTTACATTTAATTACATTTATTTACAAAATTACAATGTATAGTAATTAAAATATCATAAAGTATCGCAAAAAAGTTCCAATATATAAGATTATAATTATACTGTATGTGCGTAATGTTGAATATTCTTCATAAACATTCATATTAAGATGCAAAAGAAAGTTTGTCCGTTCGTTTTATAAAATGTATTTTAGGTAGCATTATTGTACAATGTTATGAACTTTGAAAATAAGTTTTCTTTAAACAGTTTTGCTTTAAATATGGCATGAGCCAAGTTAGAGTCACTGCAAAAGTGTAATCTATATAGGTGCGTGTGTATGAATCATAAACACAAGAAATTTACTGCTACAGTTTTTTGCTTCTAAATTTTGTTAGAAATAAATCTTTAATTTTCTGTTTCAACTGAATTTCTTATATGATGTATTTCTGCCACTGAAGTATAAGAAAATCGTGGTTCTATTACGCGTGTAATTTGCATAAGGCTCTGTGTAAAATTTCTTTTTCCTATGGCATAGGTTATTACCTTGCTATATACAGGCACGCAATCTGCTTATCGAAAGAACCATTATTATGACTGTATAACAGATGTTTGCACTACTTAATATTTGATTAATGTTTTTATTTTTTTTAAAAAAAAGTGCCATTTTTGGTTAAAGTTAATGTTTAAAGTTTTCAGACTTTGATTTACTCAGAGTTTAGAAATTATTCTTGAGTTTCTGCGTAAATGATCACGGAATAATTTTAGTTATAATTAGAATCAAATGTAAGTATATTTCAATTTTTTCCCTTCAATCTGAAGCTTAAATTTGCACCTGAAAACTTATCTTCCCCATTTGATGGAGAGGAAAGGAATAACGAAACAAGATGAATTTTTATTAGATAACACAGACGCAAGTGTAAGCATACGATATTACGATATGACCATCTTTCGCCCTCAAAACCACCAATACTCGGGGTCATTGAAACGACAAGGTGCTCATAGATAACTTGAGGTATTTGGTTCCAAGCAGTTACCCGCTGCTCCAGCATTTGTCGTCCAATGCCCTTGATGTATTTGCTTCCAAGCAGTTACCCGCTGCTCCAGCATTTGTCGTCCAATGCCCTTGAGGTATTTGGTTCCAAGCAGTTATCCGCTGCTCCAGCATTTGCAATACAATGCCCTTGAGGTATTTGGTTCCACTTTGTTCTTGCATTTGCGTCAGTTTAGTTTTGCTTAATGTAATCATAAATGTTCGACTGCATACATGTCAGGGCCTGTCACCACAATGTTTCTTAAATCACATCTTGGCAATTTGGCCCTTATGACTTGGCTCTTATTTGTTGATAATCACCACCACTTACCAAAAAACACTGTTGCCGTGATGGGTGCACCGAGTCTGCAATGATATTCACATAGAGCACATATGTCAGGGATGGAGATAAATGAGACCTAATGTGCAACAGGAACGTAACGCTCACATCATGACGCATCCACTACCAAAGAAAAGTGCACCCGAGTACCAAGATTTCCGCTGGAAATCAACGTATTCACATTCACTCGCCAATGTGATTGTTTTAAAAACCAGATTCTCCGACCCAGACAGTTCCTGTCATTCTTCTGTGGGCTAGTACTGAGTCCACTCATAGCCCCTTGCAGGTGCTTATCTACAGCACTCTAAGCATTGTGTGTTGGGACACACATCATCTGGGCTTCCACTGTAGCAGCTTCCGGTTATGTGAGACGTTGTAGCTCTTCAACCATGGAGAATAATGAGTCGCAGCTTCGTTAACCCCTGAAATCAAATCCACCATAACCAACGAACCATTTATTGTTAAATAGTTGCGTTACTATCCATACACCACTTTTGATAAGTGCTTACAATGGCTGCATATAAGCAACTTACTGAACATGCCTTTTCTGAAATCCATGTTCTCAAGAGCAGAACTGTAAATTTTTTACTATCGAAATCTAATAAATTAGTGGCTTTTCGCATTAAGTACCTAAGCACTCTATATGTTAGGGGATTTATATATTCTAGCCTCAGGTGCAAGTGTACCGTGGCTTGATCCGCCGTTGAGATCATTGCCATAGGTTAGGAGTGGTCATAATTTAAGGTATCCGACTACGTTCGGAACCGTGATATCGTAAAAGCGTGTAAATGGATAATATTTATGATATTTAGTGTCACTTAGATTAGAATACATGTATAAAATTGTTTTAAGGACATTATATGACAAAAGAATTATTTAAATACAATATTTTGGCAAAAAATTAGAATAACCTTTTTTCCAAATGTTCTCCTTTGTATAAAATGCCTCTATTGTATTAATATTTTGCCTGTATTCAGCTCAGACCTCTGTACAGAGGCTCAACTAGAATTTTTGAAATGCATAACTTAGAAGTTGGTTTATCCATGTTTTACGAAAACAGAAGGGAGAAATTTTAAGAAAATACGCCGATATTTCAAATGGTTGTAACTCTGAAAATAATTTGAATTTTTCAAAAATCATAATTGAGCCTCTGTACAGAGGTCTGAGCTATATACAGGCAAAATTTTTATAATAGAAACATTTTTTACAAAAGGAGAACATTTGGAAAAAGGTTATTTTAAGTTAATATTTTGCCAAAATATTGTGTTTAAATAATTTTTTTTTGTCATAATGTCCTTAAAATAATTTTATACATGCATTCTAATCTAAGTGACACTAAATATCATGAAAATTATCCATTTATGCGTTTTTTTAAAATCATGGTTCCGAAAGTAGTCGGATACCTTAATGGTCATTCGGTGTAGAGCGATTCGTATCTTTCACTTAAGAGCGACAGAATTTTATAAGTGCAGCTGGTTGTCAGTAAAGATTTCAAACTTATCAGAAAAAGAAGGAAAAAAAAAAAAGAAAAAGAAAAGAAAAAAAGAAATGGTTTTGAACTGTTAGAGATATACTTGAAATTCGCAAGCATATTCATTTTGTTGAGAAGCGGTCCACACTAAAAATGAGTTTTGTGGTAATCTACTTTGAGGAAGGGATCACGGGAGTATAAAAAATAATTCTCTCTGTCTCAGTTTTAGAGAAATTCAAGTCCTGTTATTTTTATATCAAGAGGTGAGAACTATATAATGGCTAAATAATTTATAAACAGCATGTATTTATACTTAGCATTATGAAATACTCTTTGCGAAGTGGGCGGGTAACAGCAAGTACTGTAATAATTTAGAATAAGTACAAACAATCATTCTTATTCCAACAATAATAATGGTTTATAAGTGAATTGTTTATTTGTATTGAATTCAATTATTTACGAGCATTAATAACACTTTTTTTTACGTTGTTTTATTTTAGTTAAAAAACACGCAAATTTCCCTAAGTATATCTATCTATCTATATCTATCTATCTATAAGTTTGGCATTGTCCTTCTGTAATTGCCTGAACAATTATATATTTTAGGCATTTTAATGACCTACATTGATTATTTTAAATCTGAAGCATGATTATACATCACAGTAATTTTATAATTAAAAATTTCTGCTAAATTTGGAAATTAAATTTAGTTTTCCTTTTAATTAACATATAGTATTCAATATTGTAATTAATTAAGTGAATTTTGAATAATTTAATATCCGTGATTAAACCATAAATAATTGTTGTCATTAGAACAATTCATATATTAAAAATCGAAATTATAGATTTTTTCTGAAATGTCTTCACAGTATAAGTGAGCATCGTTTTTTTAAATGCTTTTAAATCTTTTCTGCAATTAAAACATTAAAAAAAGTTTTAAAAGAAAAATAATTCTTCCAGATATTCGACCTTCCTTTAAATCCAGTAATCAAATAAAAATACTAGATTTAATTAATTAACATATACCATTATAAATATCGCAAAGTAATTAAGCCAGCGTTTCTCAAACTGTGGGGTTTGCCCCTCCCCTTAGGGGTGCGATCATATTGAAATGTCGAAAACAAAATATTACTTCAAAAATTATTAATTTACTGATAGTAAAGAAACAAAAAATGTTTTAACATAATAAAATATAAAATACACATTTACATTGAAATAAAACATTTATATAAATATATCAGTACTGCACAATGTATTTTATAATTAATTTAACAACACTAAGAACAAATTTAATAATTACCATTGACCCATGGGCTTGTCCTTTATAAAACTATATACAAAAATTAACACTTACCTTGATAATTTGTACGGTTTATAAATGTCTTCACACTACCGATTAAAAGAAACGCGATTTGCTCCCCAATGCCTCCGTTCTCCACGTAGGCGCGCGTATGTGATGTATTGGGAAGGAGGGAGAAAGGAATATATAAGGAAATCCTCTGATATAAGTAAATCGACGCCTCCTTGCCACGATCCAACAACCAATCAGGACAATCACTCTCAGTCAGGCCCTTCCACCTCAGGCCACATCCACAACTTTGATATGGGATGAAGGAACGCTTCGCGTTCCGTTTCCCAGAACGTCAGCGTCAGCTTCATAAGTAAATCCTTCGCAAGTACTGTCAAAGTAGTTTAATTGCATTCCAAAGCCTTCGGAATAATTTTATGGATGCCAGTGCACAGAAAAGATCGTACTTTGGAAAGACGTACATATACGTCCAGGGTCTTTAACGTACTGGTTGAGCGAGACGTATATACACGCCGGTGGCACTAAGAGGTTAAAGTCGTATTGAAGCTTTAGCTTCAAAGTATAGTATTATTGAATTCAATACATTGTTATTTGTACGGAGTGGGGTGTGATGAAAATTATGATTGCATATTGGGTCGCAAATGTTGAAAGTTTGAGACGCATTCAATTACGCTATTAATAATCTAGTTTTTTTTTTAAAAGTTAATATGTTTTCTCTCGGCTTATTTCTGTAGGGTTGCTCTTGCTTTAAAATACAAGCTTGAAAAATTTGTTTCTCAATATATTTTATTAGTTCTGAATTCAAGTTTTTTCTTATAATCTTAAATACTAATTTCTTTCATTCAGAGTCAAGTTATAATGCAAGTTCAAAAGTATCAATATTTAAACGTGAGCTATCGAGTAATTCGATCGCGCTAAGCTGGCTAAACTGTTCAAAATCGAGATGAATTTTCGAGCAGCGTCCATTTTTATACTGCTGTAATTTTCTCTCTCGAATTTAAGCGATCATTGTCTGCACTCGTGAGAATAACTACGATTTGTCGTCGTGATTTCATAAATTTAGATAAAATTTATCGTAAACTTAGATAAGTATTATCAAAAAGTATTTTTTCCTTTGCTAGACATCAACATTTGGAACACATACGCTTTGTATAAAAAACAATTAAGGTGAAAAAAATTTAGATTTCAAATGCAAATCAGTAGAAACACTTATACAAAGATATCATAGCGATATATATATGTATATATATATATAGGTAATTCTCTACAAACAAGAGATAACATCCAAACAATAACATTCGACAAACACATAGACAGCAGGAAAATCACACAATGAAGGACAAAAGAGTAATCAAAATTATAAATATAAAATGGATGCTGCAGTGTTATGAACATTACTGACTTAGGACAGCTATTATATAAAAATAATTTATATAAAAGTGGGGTTGAACATGTTTTTGTGCCCAACCTTCCCCATGGCCAAGCACTGTTAGTATTGGAAATGTGGATAGGAATATCTAAAATCCCGTACCACGAATAGAGGTAACTTACCTAAGAATTGCTCTTACAAATTGCAGAAGCCGTGCTAAATCTGATTTGCTAAGTATTCCGTTTGTGCCAGATTCTATGCCTAATACAGATTTAAATCAAAAGGCCAGAGCACGAAATGTAGCACTTAACAAGAATAAAAAAGAATGAAATAAAATTAATAAGAGTTGCATGACAACTATAATAACACCAGAGTAAATATGAACAAAGGCCATGTGTACCACAATCTGTGTTGGGTTATGGAGATAACTATAACCGTAAAGTATTTAAGTTTATAGTAAACTATTATCAAATATAGGGTACATCCCTAACTGTTTTGAATGGCATTTATATAACTATTAGCCAAATTAATTGAGGTGGCTGCGGTTTGTAATATTTTAGTAAAATGTTTTATAGTTATTTGTAAATGTCTGATTTTTTTGACACAAGAAATTTATTACGTTGTATACAATTAATAACAATATTTCTGAATATATAGAAACATGTACATTACTCTCCCAATGAGGAACTTTTATAATATTGAAATTAAATTCTTCTCTTTTATCATAAATATTGAAACTATTGCATTTTTCATATAATTTGACATGTATATATCAAGAAAAATTTGCTCATTGTTTTTTATTATTTGTCTGTATTAAATTAAGATATTGTGGATAAAAATTAATGTTGGGTGTAAAGGTATTTGAAATGAAGTTATATGTCTATATAAACGTCAAAATATATTATTTAGAATTATTAATGCCAACTACTTTCAAAATAATGTAAGTATAAATTAAGCAAGACAGAGTTGCTCGCAGGGTCACCAATGAAATCCTTTAATCTACTGATAATAGTTACCTTTGTAGTATATAGTTTCTCGCATTTCAAACCTAAGTAGTGAACTGATATGCCAGTGCGGTATTTAAAATAATTGTGTATGGCAGGTTACAGTATATTAAAACAAATCATCAATATTGACAAGTTTAAAAGGATCTTCAAAATCTAAACTATATAGACTGAATAAGTTTTTATTTTGTTTTATTGAATTTACTATTTTAGAATGAAACGATTTAGAATTTATTTTATTGTTTCATGCAATATTTCATGGAGAATTTGCCTGTTTTTCGATATATGTATTAAAAACCATTTGTAGCGTACCTAAATTTAACTGGGTCTTTATGAAATTTGGGTGTGAAATATATGTGGAAATTTAGAGTGTGTGCGTTGAATTTTTAACACATTTATTAAAACCAAGATACGTTTATTTTTATTTCTCAATCAGAGCAGAATACTTGTGAAGGCTGTGGCCTTATATATATATATGACCAGGGCTGAAATCACGCTCGAATTTCTGAGTAACAGGACGCTATTTTTCCCAGTTTTACTGTTCGAAAATCAAAAAAAGAAGCTCCCACAAAATATTGCGCAGTGTGTTGTGCGATAGCAAAGGAAAAAAAATAATAAAGACCTGTTACGTGTGTAATAATGGCAAGGTTGGGTTATGGGCTGCATCTTGCTTCCAAATATATCACACAAAAAAGAAAATTTTGAAATTTTTTTTTTCAAATAAAAACTATTATTATTATTATTTTTGTTAAAAAAGTATAAATAAATATTTTTACTGATAAAAATGTTTTTTCGAGACAACTATTCGAAAAGAAAGATAATAAAAGTCAATGTAAGTGTAACTTACAATATTCGGCTATCTGCAAAGGTGATCAAAATCCAAAATTAAAAACTTGATTATTTTTTTTAAATTTTTGGACAAAACTTGATTCTAAATTATATTTTCTTAAATAAAATACTTACTTTTTTTGTCAGCTTTTTTAAAAAAAAAAAATGTGTGTCAATGAGTTAAATTATTTTTGTCAATAAAAATAACAATTTTTTAAAATTTTTTATTACAATAATTGTGACAATCGACTGATTATTTCCCCCTCACTTTCAATGAACACAGAGTAAGACCTCTTCTTTCAGTAAAAGCTAGAAAAATTACTTATTTCATTAAACATGAATTTTTTTTAAAAAAAGTATTAGAGTAGTTTTTTTTAAGAAAAATTCCCGGAGGATCGATTTTTTAAAAAAATATTTGCAGTTGATGTTTTTCAATTTTACTTTTAACATTCTAATCCTTTTTAGAATGGAAAAAACTGTATTAAAATCATTTACAGAAAGATTTCCTTCTTTTATTTGATGGGAGGTGGGGGGTAGTGATAATGCTCACATATCTGTAGTTATCTACAAAAAAAAAGTTGCAAACAAAATCATATATTTTTCAAATATTATGTAAAAATAAGTAATAGAATATAGCTGAAATATAAGAGATTGAACTTTATTTTTTTTTCTTCTAAAAATATTACAATGAATTCATGTGCTTCATACAGCTTATTTTAAAGTTCTAAGTTAATGAGGTGAGAACATTTGAAGATGTAGCACACTATCTCAGGTGTCGTCCTCGTCATTTGATCGTAGTTCAACTTTGCAAGATCTTTCACAAATAGCTCTATGTAACTTCAAAGTGCGATGGAAACGAAAGTCAAGAGTTTAAATTTTTCTAAAGCATCTTTATATCAATCTTTATTTTGATAGGCTGACCGCTTTGTCGTTTTTGTTTTGGTAGTTCAGTGTTCGAAATATGGTGTGAATAATCAATTCGAAATAGAATAAACTTTTTAAATAAAACTAGGATGTAACAAACAAAAACACATATTTACCCTTCAGAACATGGAAAAAAAATCTAATTAAATCAACCAGTAAAAGCAATTGCTTTTTCTATTACGTGTTAAAAACATCAATTCGAATTCTAACAGTCAACTGCCGAATTCTCACATCGAGATTCATGACAGAAAAGATGCCAACTTTGGCAACAAAACTTATAATACCAAAAAATTAAATATGAGTAAGTAAAATTAACAGTAAGAAAAATTATAGTTATATGAGTTATTAAATCAAAGCAGACGGTAATAGTATGAAAAAAAGAATAATTTTCAACGCGCGTTAATAGATATATTAAAAAAATTTCAAATAACATATTCCCAAATACATATTTTGATTTATATTCAAATCTAAATCAATTGCATAACATCTTTCTTACTAATAGAAATCTCCTCAAATTCAGGTAGCGGGTCAAGAACTTTAGTAGGGTGTCAAATAGTGCGAGTTACCGCTGTTTCTAATTACTTTTTTCAAAAGGCTTATAAAAGAAGTGAAATGACTTAATCTCGTTATAAAAATATATTGGGTTGTTCGGAAAGTAATTTCGTTTTTTCCCGACAGAGGATTTAATTGTATTTTTTACACCCAACTTCACATTTATGCCGTATAATTTTTATTTGCTTTGAGAGCTCACATAGCAAGGCTTGTGTGAGAAAAATTCCAATTAATTCTACTCAGTAGTGTTTGGTTGGTGCCCTTTTAAATATGGAGAGCGATAAGCAGCATTTTCGTCATATCTTACAGTTTTACTACAGAAAGGGTAAAAATGCTGTTCAAGCCAGAAAAAAATTGACCGATGTGTATGGAGAAGGTGTGTTGACAGTACGCCAGTGCCAGAACTGGTTCGCTAAATTTCGATCCGGCAATTTTGATGTCGAAGATGCACCACGTTCGTGAAGGCCGGTTGAAGCTGATAAAGACGCGATAAAGGCATTAGTTGATGCGAACCGGCGAATAACAACACTTGAGATCGGATTACAAGTTAAATTTATCAAATTCAACAGTTTATGACCACTTGAAAGGCCTGGGATTATCCTCCGAAGCTCGATGTATGGGATCCCCATGTCTCACAGAGAGAAATCTGTGTTCCGCATTGACGTCTGCGATTCGCTTCTCAAACGTCACGAAAATGATCCGTTTTGAAGCGCATCATCACTGGGGACGAAACACGGGTTGTATACAACAACGTCAAACGCAAGAGGTCATGGAGCAAAAAGATGAACCGGCTCAAACCATTTCCAAAGCCGATATTCACCAAAAAAAAGGTGATACTGTCTGTTTGGTGGGATTTTAAAGGAATCGTTTTTTAGCTTTACCGGATAACACAACGATTAATTCGGAAGTCTACTCATCAGCTGACAAACTGAATGATACACTTCAACAGAAAGGTCAGAACTAATCAACAGGAAAGGTGTAGTGTTTCACCAAAACAACGCGAGACCTCACACAAGTTTGGTCACTCGCCAAAAGCTTTTACAGCTTGAATGAAATACAATGCTACATCCACCATATTCTACAGACCTGGCACCATCAGATTATTTTTTTTCCGGTCACTCCAAAATTTTTAGACGGTAAAACCTTCACCTCAAATGAGGAGGTCAAAAACCACCTCGATCAGTTTTTTGCCAGTAAAAGACCAAAAATTTTATGAGAGTGAAATTATGCTACTACCAGAAAGATGGCAAAAGGTGTTGGACTAGAGCGGCCAATATATAATTTAATAAAGTATTTGTTTATTTTACGAAATCTGTCTTTCATTTCCACAAAAAAAAACGAAATTACTTTCCGAACAACCCAATAGAATTTCTACCTCCTAATTCAGTGTTTCTCAAACTGTGGGCGTGCCCCCCTAGGGAAGCGTGATAACTTTTATGAGGGGGCGCGAGCATATAGAAAAGTCGAAAACAAAAGATTATTTAAAAAATAATTAATTTACTGAATGTAACCTAAAAAATCCCATTCTGACTTAATAGAAGATCAAATACAAATTTACACTGATATGATAATAATCTTATAAATGTATCAGTACTGCACGATGTATTTTATAATTAATTTAACAATACTAAGTTCAAAACAAATTTAATAATTAACAGTGACCCCATGGGCTTGTCATATACAAAATTATATACAAAAATTAACAATTATCTTAATAATTTGAGCTTTTTATAATTAATCTCTTAACAGCTGATTAAAAGTTACGCAGTTCACTGCCCAATGACACCTTTTTCCACGTAGACGCGCTATGTGGTGTATGTGATGTATTGGAAGGCTGGCAAATCCTCTGAAATAAGTAAATCCTTCGCAAACTCTATCAAAGTCCTTTTATTGCATTCCAAAGCCTTCGGAATAATTTTATGGATAGCAATGCATAGAAAAGATCGTAATTCGGAACGACGTATGTATACACCCAGGACAATAAACGTTTGGGCTGAGCGAGACGTATATATACGCCAGTGAACTTAAGAGGTTAAAATAATATTGTAGCTTTAACAATTTTTCTTTTCAAAATATAGTATTATTGAATTAAAAACATTGTTATTTAATGGAAGGGTGGCGCGATGAGAATTCTGATTGAATATTGGGTCACAAGTATTGAAAGTTTGAGAGAGAGAGAAGCTCTGTCCTTATTGAATTGATTAAATTCTTGACCCCCCCCTTACCATTAAGCTTTTTAACTAAATGGAGATATATTTTTAACGTACATGTAGAGGTACATAATTTAAGAAAACTGGCTAAGAAATATCTCACCGTACACATATTATTTGTATTTGTGACTTAGAAGATTCAGTACATCGAACAAAATCGCAAGATTACCTAAAAATATTTCATGAGAATCTCAATCCCTTTTCTTGTTCTTTTTAAATAACCCCAGACCATTGTTCTCTCGAATTCTCAAAAGGAATTTAAGTATTATTGGAAAAAAAATACTTTAAATTTAATTAGGAACATATTTGTTTCCCCTTTTAATTAAGCATCTCTCGAGGTATAGAACTTTGTGTTAATAAATGGCAATCAAAAACTCGCATTAGCGTAATGATGTCTTTGAAAAATTCTTCTTTTGCTTGCAGAAGTTTGGAAATAAAAACCCAGATGTAAGCAAATTAATATTTTTAACTTTTAACTGATTTGAGAAATATTTATTTGTTAAACTATCTACAAAATAAAAAAATAAATAAAGTGCGTGTTTACTTTGAACTAGTTGAAGTATGTTGCTTGTTGAGCGAATAAGATCTGGAAATAAGTAGAAATATAATTAAAGGAATTCAATTACGCATTCATAAATATTTTAAATCTCTTATTCTTAGATGCGTCTCGAGAGGCGCTTTAATTGTTTATACATGAATTTCAAACATTTTTGCGGTTCCTTTGAGTTAAGACCTTATTTTAAATTTTGTTTCAATTTTCGGATTGCTTGGGGGAGGGGAGAGGAAAGGAAAACTGAATTGAATGAGGCCCAAATCTAGAAGCAAAAACATCAGTTACAATAAATGACATTATTAAGAGAAACTACAGCTATAATAAAAGGAAAAAAAGAAGTTTTACACGAAAACTCGCAAAGAACAGTTTATGCAACCAAAGGTATATACACTGACTGAAAAAAAATCCCAACACCAAGAAAAAATTATTGTAGAGTAATGAAATCAGGGCAATGAAATTGTCTGAGTTAACATGCTTAATTGATTAAATTTTCAAGATCAGATGTTAATTAAGCTCTAGAAAATGGATTTCAAATTCAAAATGCTATAAGACTAGTAGTCAGTTTAACTTCCACAATTATGAGTGCAAGTCTGCAAACGCGTTCATGCATTGTGTCATAAGGTGCCGAATGTAACTTTGTGGTATGGAGTTCTGTGTTTGTTTTACTTGTTGTGTCAATACTAAGACGGCCGATGCTGACTGGGGATGATACTGGAATTGTCATCCAATGATATCCCATACGTGCTCAATTGGAGACAGATCTGGTGATCTTGCAGGCCAAGGTAACATGCCAATACTCCGTTTGCGTTGCAACGTTATCCTGTTGGAAAACTCTCCCTTGAATGCTGTTCATGAATGGTGTTATTATAGGTAGAATTACCAGACTGACGTATAAATTTGCAGTCAGTGGTTTTTGGATAACCACAAGAGTGCTCCTGCTGTCATAGGAAATTGCTCCTCAGACCATGACTCCAGGTGTATGCCCAGTGTGTCTGGGGCGCAGACAACTTGGTTGCAGGAGTTCTCCTTTCCTTTCTTCTCATCAACACACGACCATCAATGGCATTAACTTAGAACCGTTCATCAGAAAACACAAGAAATCTCCACTCCATCCTCCAATGAGCTTGAAACCACTAGCGTTGCAAATGACATGAGTGACACCATCTGTTCATACTCAATATCAAATTGTGCAGCAGTTCTTGAGATAAGAGCTATTACCCTGCTAGAAGTCTCTGGTTGAAACATGTAGTATTCTCCAGAGGAAAGGATCTTGCTACCAGGCATTTCCCCCAGAAATCCCACACATGTTGGATGGGATTTAAACCAGCAGATTATGCTTTCGAATCCATTCTGTAGATATCCTTACTTTCTAGAAGCTCCTCAACAGCAGAAGTCCTGTATGGACGTGTATTGTGGTCAATAAAAATAAAGTCTGACCCACAATGGCACATCGGAGCAGATACACATGTGAGAGAATAATTTTTATCTCAGTAAAGATCTTCGGTAAGTGAGCCGTTGTCAAAAATATGGACCTTCGTTCGGTTATTCAACGTAATGCCTCCCCACATAAGGCCTTCAGGACCAAACCAAAGGTCTTTTTCATTGATATTAGTGGGATGAAACCGTGTCTCTACCTCCCTTCATATCAACTGGCTTTGAGAATAATTCCTTCAGACTGAAGCTACTCTCATCAAAACGTAACTCCTCTGATGAGATGTCTGTGTTTGTGCTCTTGACATAACAGCAAATTGTGTCTCCGATGGATTGCTGTAAATTGTATGCAGCGTTCAGGACAACGGGTGAATAGGCCAACTTTATGCAGATGCCTGTCCACGGTATACCATGGTAACTGTGGTTTGGTTATCATACGCAGGTGTTGAGCAATGCTGCTCGATATCTGGTTCAGGTCACTTTTCGTCTGTAGAAGGGTATATGAACTTTACTTGCTGTTGGTTTCCAACTCTGATCACCGCCAATTTTTCTTAAGGCTGTACCAAACTTTTTTTATGCTCTTAAAACTACACTTTTGTCATTTCCAAAACAGTATGCAACATTCGTCAGACTACGCCTCAATAACGGGTCTATCCGCGAACCTTCAACTAATTATCTTGGGGTAAATTTATTTCTTTTTTAATTGTTAGTTCTATTGAAAACTTTCTCCCGAAGAAGAAGACTTGAGTTATTTAAATGCTTTATTTAAGCGTGGACATTTAGGTACTCGAAGTCAGTCGACGAGTTGTTTCTGGATGGTCAATTATTGATAACTGGTGAATAAGTTATAAGATTGAGTTTAATTATAAAGACCGGAGGTCGTACAATAAATAAGATAATTACGGTGCTTATACCTTAGAAGTCCAAAGTGTTCCCAGAGAAAGCAAAGTAGATGATATTTATATATTAAGTATTCTTTTTAGCCGTGTGATTGCTCTTCTAATTAGTAGCATTGTGCATTTCTTACCCTGAGTTGTTTGATTTAAGTTGGTGAAATAATAAAGTGGAATTTGAATTGGTTAGGGCTGATCTTTAATCGAACCCCCAAACACCAACAACCTCAATGAGGCTGTTACACCCATCTTCAAGCTTGCAGATTATTCTACCTCGTGTAAAGGTATCTTGATGGGGGTTTTTAAATGTCATTACGAAAGTCCTGCTAACTTTTCACCTGCGTGGAATGTCTAGAAAGGAGTCTTTTTTCCTTCCTTTTAAATTACCTTGGCACAAGTCTCGTGCTTACCACGCATTTGCGCACCGTGGCATCTTTTCTGATGTCATGGTGTTCATATTTGTACATGTATCACCTTTCTACAGAGCTGCTTTTTAACTGTACTGGTCGAAAAAAGCCCTGTTCAAGAATTTCAGAGTTGTATGTTGAAAATATTTTGTTTGCATACGTTTTGTACTCTAATGCAGTGCTTCTCAAACTTTCAATATTTGTGGCCTTAATTTTTAATAAAAATTTTCATCGCGCCTTTCACCCTAGATAATAACAATGGATTTAATGCAGTAATAATGTACTTGACACTATATCTAAAAACGACCTTAATTATCAATATAAGTATTAATTTTTGTACGTGTTATATATTTTTAAGTAATAGATATTTTAAGTAAGTTATATATATATATATATATATATATTATATACTTTTAAGTAACAGGAAAAGCAACACGTTACTTATTTTTTCTAATTTTGAAATTGGAATAGATTGCAAAGTAATTTTTAATTAAAGAAGATATCAAGGTTACCAAGTACCCAGGTGCCTTGATACAAAAAGGCTCTCAAGTGCCAAAGAAGAAATATTCATAGATTTCACACGTCAAGTGGAAAAATCAAAAGGCAATTTAGTAATAAATCACTCTTTGAATTTTAGGAAGGGGTGGATGATGAATTTTCTGCACTTAAAACAAAACTATTTCGTATACTATTTATATTTCCGACTCAAATTATTATGAAACTTTCTTAATTTAGTATTGATAAATCGATTGTGTGAAATACATTGAGCAGTTCTGATCCATTTATAAGTATATTATATCAGTGTAAATATACACATTTTATTTTTTACTATGTCAGTATGTATTTTATTTGCTTCCTTTCAGTAAATTAACAATTTTTTTAAATAACTTTTTATTTTAGACTCTTCGGAATGCTCACGCCCTCCACTGATTGAGAACCACTGCTCTAAAGTACTACGAATTGCTCGAAAATAAACATCCAGAGATTTATTTTTAGAATGCTTTAAAACAGTGTTTCTCAAACTGTGGGGCGCACCCCCTGGGGGGGGGCGTAGTAACAATGCGAGGGAGGCGCGAGCATATTGAAAATAAAAGGTTTAAAAAAATAATTTTTTGGAATGAAGTAAAACAAAATGCTTTCTGACATACTAAAAAATACACATTTACACTGATATAATTTATTTTTATCATCTGGTGATCCTCAAAAATAAAAGATTCCACTTCAAACGCTCATTAGCCATCTTTGATCCTATAACCAAATAAAAGGACATTTTGGTTGCTTTACTGTAATCTCACGATGAGAGATTTTTTATTATGTTTCTTTTAACCCCTAAAATACTACTTTTGATTATTATATATTTGACTTTCAAATTTACTGGTATGTTTCCCTCCGTCTCTTTTTCTTTTAGGAAAGTTGTAAACAATATTTTTCTGTTGCTTTTTTTCCCATGTGAATGAGTTTTATGATATATGGATAAGCATACTGAGCACTTTGAAGGATTATTTGGCCAAGATGTATTTTTATGAGTATTCTGAAACATATAATGCATAAAGAAAAACGTTTTGCACAATTATTTTTTAGAACATGCTACACTTTCCCCATGAGCAATTTTGTGGTTTTGATTGCTGTGTTGTACGACTTATTATGGTTTATAAATGTAAATGAGCAGAATATTAAAAGTTAAAACTGATCAAGCAATTGAAGAACCCGCTGAAATAATGCGTATTAATTAAGATAGCGAAAGTAAATATGAGAAAAGCGTTAGATATGAAACGTTTGAGTTGATTTGAAATTTCCAAATGCTGTTTAAAGATCTTTATGAAGAAAACTATGAAGCCAAAATGTAGCACTTTGCCTTGTCAAAAAGACACAAGGAAGAAAAAGTTCAAAATGCTATTTGTAGATCATCAAACGACAGCAAAACTACAAAAACGTGAACAAAATATGACAGTTTTGCTCGAAAATAACGTTCCTGTATTGTTATGGAAAAGTGTCTTTGATTTATGTCCTCTATTAAGGACACGCGCATTTGGAACATTTTCTTTAGTTTTTTTGATTTTTGGTTTGTTTTTGGGTTGGGAAAAAATCAAAAAGTTTTTAAAAAGTAAGTATATTTTCTTTAAATTATTCCGGGAATTGTGTTTTTTATCTTTATAGTAAAAACAATTATAAAAAAATTATATTTTTAAAAACAAACTAAAAACAACTTTTATAGTATAAATCGAACAAAAAAAAAAAAAAAAAAAAAAAATTTTTTTTTTTTTTTTTTTAATATATATTTTTTTTTAAAATAATATTATTAAAAAGTAACATATACAAAATTCAATACTTATCTTGTTAATTTGTACGGTTTATAATTATGATCGTATTGTAGCTTTAGTGCCAAAGTGAATTAATATTGCATTCAATACATTATTATTTTTAGGGGGGGGGTAGTGAAAGTTTGAGAACCACTGCTTTAAAAATAAAAAAAAAGCATTGTTGTTAAAGATTCCAGTATATTTATTAGTAGAAACTTGATTAATCTTCCTATTTTAAGCTTTTTAAAATATAAAAGCTAATAAAAATTGAGCTTCAGTGAATAATCTATAACTCAATAGCATTGTTGCATAGGCTTCTTATTTTATTTTCCCATTGAAAATCAGCGTATTTTATTTCTCTGTATTAGAGACGATGAACATAATAGAACTGAAGACGGAGAGATTCGGAATATTCCCATTTCAGTGTGATAGAATTTAAATTTTATTCCTTCCGTTTGTAGTATTTCCGCAAACTTTTCATTGTGAGCATAACTTTTCCCGCATTTCAGGATGGGAATATAAATCTCATTTTTCGATAACTAAATTTAAAATTCCTTCTCTCATTTCTGTGTGAATTCTCGCTTTGGAAGGTAGCATCTTCACGTATCAAAACTAGATCGGGAATTGTAGGTAGATGCTTTGAATTTATTTCTGGGTGTACTATTAAAAGTTTTGACCAAGTTATATAAAAGCGGTAGGTTTGCAGTTTTGTAAAATATAAACCTGTTTGATTTGTTGTTTCGTTCCTCACATCACATTATGTCAACATCTTGGTACTGTAAATAAATAGAACTTTCAAAATTCTTTAAAATCTAATCTTAATCTTTTAAAAATATTTTAGATCTAAATAGTTTTAAATCAGAGTTGCATCAATAAGAACAACGGAAAAGTTAAGGAACTTTTTTTTTCTTTAATCAAAATAAAGATTTAAGAAAATATTTAAACAGACCCTACAATTATTGATGTTAAGCTTGTGATGTACTAAGAATTTATTAATTCGTGACTGAGAAAAAAGTGAAAAGAATGTAAATAACAGAATAAAAAGTTTGCTCTTGTTATATATATATAAATATACATATATACAGGATGTCCCCAAAATATCTCGCAAACTCTACACACCCAGATTCTTAGTTGGGAGTAGATAAAAAATACCAAATAACTACCTGTACGATCCAAAGTTTAGAAGAAAAAGATGATGAATGAATGAATGATGATTGCAGCATAGAGATAATACGAGGTAGGATTCACAAAACTTCCCTGACGGAGACTATAACTTAAAAAATATTACTAATTAAATTGCTGAAACGCATACTACTTCAAAATAAGATCTTTGATCAACAAAAGACATTTGCAATCGCTTGTGAAGGTCATAGAAACATTTCTGGAAATCCGTTTTCAGCAATGTCCTTTAACCCTCCAAGCGGTCTGCACGTAAAATTTCGCCATTCCAGAGATGCTTTTTCTGCCTTCAAGCAAGATTCCCAAAGCGGCCGAGCCGCATTCTTAAAAAAACGGCTCAACCGCTTTTTGGAGAACCCACGGAAAGCAAAAAATGTGCAGTGTTTTGAAGCATCTCCAGAATGGCAAGCCTTTAAGTGCAGACCGCTTAGACGGTTAATTCAGCCAGGGATACACTTTTAACTTCTGTAGATTGAAATCGAGGACATAAAGATTGTGTCGTTCCCAAGTTGCCAATGCTCTTTCGAATTGTGGGTCGTATAAAAAAAACACCATTTCTCGTACTCGCAGACAGTTCTGTCATGTAGGGAAGGATCTTTGTCAACAGCTGAGATTGAGTTTCTCGCCATTTCCATTCGAATTGCCTTTCGGTCTCCGTTTAACATGCGGAGAACGATGCTCTAACACACCTTCTGCATATTATGATCCTTAGCCAGGATCCGTTCGCATGTGGCTTCAGATATTCTAACTGATTCTGCTCTATTGTTTGATGCCTCTTCTTACACACCGCCGCAGAAACCATTTCGCCCTTCTCAGCGGTACGGGAAGTCTGAGGATGGCCAGAGCGTCCGTCTGACACTTTCCCTGCTTTCTTTCAAACGTCGAAGCCACTTAAAAGCTCGCTTTCGGGGTAATGTATCATTGCCTTACACACAAGCTTCAAAGTTTCGTAAGTCTCCGTAGCACTCATTCCGAAAGGAACAAAAAATATGATATTCATTCTCGGCTGAACAAACGTCATTTCTTTCAATCGCTGGTTACAAACTGCACATCCGCCTACAAAATACTACCAGTGACGAGCCACCGACCCCGTGATTTGGGACAAACCACTTTGAGTAAAGGGGAAGATGCAATAACATAAAAACGCTCTACTGTAAAAAATTTTCACGTTATAGACTCAGTCCGGGAACTTTTGAATCCTACTATGCATTTTAAAGAAAATTAATATGACATTATTACAAAATTTAGAAAGTTCAGCAAGATGACTTGTTGCATTAACTAATAGCAATAAGGTTTTAAATGCTATGCTTTACTTGTCTTAGTAAATTTAACTTTTAACGTGCGCAATTGAGTTTTCGTTCAATCGCGCTACTCTAGCCAAACTGTACATAATAGAGATAATTCGTGCGAAGTCGTTTTTTATGCTGCTATAATTTTAACACTCGATAAGAGCGATCGCAGTCTGCTCTAGTAAGACCGACTGCTTTCATAAATTTAGATAAAAATTAAAGTAGATTTCAATGAATATTATAAAAAAAAATGTACTTCTTTCATTTCCGGGTATCAACATTTGGAACGCATATATTTTATATAAATAAAATTGAGGTGAAAATAAATTAGATGACAGAAGCAAATTAGTAGAGAGGAATACAAAGTTATAACTATACAAACATAAAAATTCAGGTAGACAAAATCCTTCTGAAATACTACAAGTAACGGAAAATTAATTTTCCAGTTTTATTCCAACATAAAAAAACAAATAAATGTAGCTCCCGCATGGACTGAGCTGTGTGTTGTGCTAAAAGGGATAGGGAAGGAAAAAGGAAAAGGAAAAGTCATTACATGCGTAAAAATTAATAATTGCAATGTTAGGATATGTGGTGCACCTTGCTTCCAAATATATCCCATAAAAGAAATTTTTGACTAGTTCTACAAAATAAATACTGCTATTATTATAGTTTCGGTTGAAAAAGTATGAATAAATATGTTTACTGATAAAAAATATATATGATTTTTTTCGAAACAGCTATTCGAAAAGTAATATAATAAAAGTCGATGTATGTACTACATTGCAATATTCGGCTTTTGTCTGCAATGCGGATGAAAATCAAAAAGTAAAATTAAAATTTTCGATTGATTTTGTATATTTTTAATTTTTGACCTAAAAAGGTTCTAAAATGAATTTTAAATTTAAAAAAAAAAGATTTTTCCACGCTTCTTTAAAAAATAAATGTTTGTTAAGGGGATAAAAAGGGGCAAAATAATCTTTAAACCAGCTGTGAAACACAGATTTAGTAACACAGACTTTTTCATTGGAACCCCACAAAATGGGCAATGAATTCTAATCACATCTCTTTTACATCATGAGGATTTTCAGCCCGATACACACGCATGAACTTTAACTTTAGATACAGATTCATTGCCTCCGAAAGATAATGTGATCATTTTATACTTTTTAACCCGAGTGAGATTGCCCTTTCTTATAAATAGATACTAGAAAGTAGATTTTTCACTTAAATTCAAATTCAATGGAACAACAGCACATGAGGACCAGGACCTACTGTGCTCATCCCAGTATACGTCACCATTGGGCGCTGGGGTGCATGAGTAGATGTCCCGATCAGGTGGTCTGTCTGAAGTGAAATCCCCAGTGTTTAAGCCCCCCATTAAGCTTGGTACTCATTTATCAACCACTGCAGTAGGGATGAAGGGTTGAGTCGACCTTGCCCAGCCCGGGAATAGAAATCAGACCTATGGTGTGGAAGCGCTATACGCTACCACGCGACCACTGTGATTTCCAAATTTTTCACATACCACTCAATTTTCTCGACATTAAAAGTTTGTTCATCAAGCAGAGGATAGCTACCACCGTATCAGCTGTATCAATGATACAGGGCCTCCAAGCTATAGGGGCCCCAACATGTTAAAGCAAAAAATCGTGAAATGCAAGGCCCCCCCCCAAAAGAACCCAAAGAATTTTGATACAGGGCCTCAAGACTACTACGCCAGCGTCATCAATGTAGCCTTCTTCAACAATTTGCATTAGTTCTGCTTGTTCTGACACTGCTTCTATACGGCATTTACAATTTTGCTCACAATGCAAACATTAATGCGAAAGAACAATCCACGGATTGCTTAGACTTCATCTCCATAAATACCAATTGAAACTAAACCCTTTAATTTGAACGACTGATTTAATTAGCGCACGCTAATCTGTTCCAAACTGTGCACAAACGAAATAACTCATTCGGAGTTGTATTTTAAGCTGCTGTAATTTTTACTCTCGAATATAATCGGTCACCATCTGCATTCGTGAGACACTGCAATCCGTCATAGTGTTTTCATAAATTTGGATAAATTTAGAGTAAATTTAGGTAAGTATTATTAAAAAGTGTTCTTTCATTTGCTAGACATCGGCATTTGAATCGCATATGTTTTGTATAAAAAAAGTGGATGTGAAAAAAATTTAGGGTTTGGAAGCAAATTAATAGAAATATTTATACAAAGTTATCATAACGATACAAATATATATACAAAAAATCGAAAACGTCAAAACTTCCGGTATTAAAAACTAGCGTAATGTCATTTTCTCAGTTTTGTTCCACCGTTAAAAACGAAAGCTTCCTTAAGATATTGTGCTAAAAGGGGGAGAGCAAGGGAAAAAAGGATCGTTACATGAGTAATAATTGCAATATTAGGCTTTGTGTTGCACCTTGCATAAATTAAGGAAAAATCACAAAATAACGATAAATCACCCCAAAAAGCTAATCTGAATGAAATTTGTTGATAAATAAAAGGAGCTGAACGATATTATATCACCCAAAATAGTGGTGATGCATTAGGGATACATCCTTTGTAAGGAGCATAAAAACGGATGTCTCAGAGCAAGGCGACAATTGTCGCTGCGTGTCTAATATTAGAAATCTGGAACAGAGAAATTCTAACAATGACCTATATATACAGGTATCATTTGACCAAGAACTGCGATGACGAGTTATTGGGAGACTAGAAACAGAACAGGTCATGTAGAAAGGGCTGGATGACTGAATGTGAGTCCGTCTGTGATTCATAGATTTTGGCAACAATTTCTGACCACGGATTCGGCATCCAGGAGGTTCATTCAAGGACGGTTACGCAGTACTACGAGTGCCGATGGATGATATTTGTCAATTACGTGTTCGAAAGAATAGAACCACAACTCGCTGCAAGTTCCGAAAGGTTGGTATCAAGGTCAATCGTGCGTCGAAGGGTTCACCAACGTGGTCTTTATGCGAGGTGATCAGCCATTTGCGTCCCACTCAGGCAGAAACGTTTGCAGTGGGCACGTCAACATGTCCACTGGATGCGTGATCAATGGCGGGGTGTTCTCTCTACGGAAAGTCCAGGTTTGGCTTCGGAAGCGATAGTAGGCGTATTTTAATTTGGAGAAAACCGGGAACTCGTTTTCGTTCATTACACATCCTTAAAAGAGAAGCATACGGATCAGACAGTGTCTGTATTTGTCTATCTTAAAGGGGATGCACAGACCTCATGCTTCTTTGCATGTGGAAATGTTAAGGTTTACACCTATAGAGATGACATTCTAGATTTTTAGGTGTGCCTTAATGACAGGACATTAGGTGATGCTTTTGTACAACGGGATGATAAAGCGAGATCACACAAGGATCGCATCGTATATGCTTATTTTGAGTAGGAAACAATTCAGCGTATTCAATTCCCAGCTCGATCACCGGACTTTAACCCTATCAAGCATGTTTGAAATGCTCTGGGACAGAGATGGCGATCCAATGGCACGTGACACAATATTTTGGGCATTCCACCATTCAAAATAACAAAGTTCACTATGAAGTACTATTATGAACAAACGTGAGTGTGATCAGGTCGTGGGGTGACGAGATTTGATTCCACAGACACATTTAACCATTTGAAGAAGTTGGCTTATGCCGTTTTAACCATTATTCATTTACCTATGCTTGTGAGTCATTATTTTCAGAGATGAATAACATTCAAGTCTTCCTAAGGAACCATTTGCAGACGACTCCAATTCAGCATGTATTCTACAAAAGTGCCTTATTACAATCCTAATATAAGTTATTTGTCATCCACACTCACACACAATATGCAACAACAGAAGTCACACTAATATTACTTTAATTTGAATTACACGCATGGCTAAAGCACTTATAACTATACAGTGCAAAAAAGGTATTTTTTCGTAGTAAATAGAGTTTTTTGTGTTGTTAGTACTTAGTTTTATTATTTTCCCAATAATTACATTCAAAATTATTAAAGGTCACCTAATTTTACCTTTTTTTAAACACGTGGTTAAAGCACTTAGACTTATGAAAAAAAGGGATTCCCTCGTAGACCCAAGAGTTTCAATGTTTTTAAAGATTGATTCCCCAACTTTGCAGAAGTAAAATATATTTGAGAACATCAAACATTGCTGTATGTGCTGTATTGCTTCTCGGGGGGATCATAACCCACATTAAAGGTACTTTTCCTATATTAAACTGACACATCTGGTTTGTTCATTGCATACCTATGCTAATTTCTATAACACCATAATTGTCTGGTAGTTTCTTTTTATGCTATTTTATGCTTTTCTATGTGTTGTATATACTGTGTATAATTTCATTGAATCCTAAACATAAATATTTGAGTTATCGTCATTTTTTTCCTATTTATGATATAAACAGTGTATATCATACAAAAGAAAAATTTTAAGATTTTTTAAAAAATTAATTCTATTCTAAATAAATATTTTTGCTGATGAAACAATGTATTTCTTTAAGCAGCTATTCGAAGAAATAGTTAATAAAAGTTGATCGACATGCAAGAAACAATATTAAGCTTTTATCTGTAATGGGAATAAAAATCCAAAATTAAAATAAAAATTTTGATTGATTTTGCATTTTTTTTTAAATCTTTGGCCCCAAAAAGGTTCTAAAAGGTGCTTTTTAAGAAAAAAATACACACACACACACACACACACACACACATGCCAAAGCTACACAGGTCACAATACAACACAAACCTACCACAACACACACACAAAACACACAACGACACCATTCTAACACATCACACAATTAAAAACAACACAACACACACACACACTTCACGTTTAATTCTCAAGAATTTACAAAATTTACTCCTCCGCATACTATCTCAAATTACATTTTCTTTAAATTAAAAATAAACCAGCATTTATTTTTCAGAAAGGATTATTTAAATTAGAAACAAAAATATTTTATATAAACATGCAAATTCCTTTTATTTAAGAAAGAACTTATTTGTTGATAAAATTATGAGTTAAATTTTTAGAAACATTCACTTGAACAGCTGAAAATATGTCTGTTGATAAGCAATAATTTTTCAAATAAAATATAAATCTAATTTGAATGCAAATACATCTTTCATGTTCATGCTAAAAAAGATTTACATTTTAAGTATTATTTTTAAGAGCCCCATGATAAATTTTTGTCCACAGTTTATTTCAACGTCTAATTGCAAAGACAGTACAATTATCTCAAACTCTGAAATTCATCGTAATAATTAACAGCGTTCCAAGTGACGGTTAAGAAGAGATTTTTTTTTGCCTTCAAACCAGAATCAAATGAATATGCAAATAAATGATTTTCAACCCAATTAGTAAAGAGTCTCTGTATAAAACTCAGAAAATTAATTAGGATAAATAATCCTTCTAAATGTGGCGAAGTCGTCTTTTTGCTTTTTCCTATCGTTGAGATTATGAGTTGAGTTGAGGTGTGGGAAAGCAGCAAGTGGATGAGGTACTAGATTGAGTATATGTATGATTAACAAACCAGGAAAGGAAGAAAAAGCATATATATAGTGCTTGTTAATTTTTAATCCGATTTAAGTGTCAGTGGCCTGATAATAATGCAATTTTTTTTCATTAAGCTTCAGTAAATCTCCGGAGGGCATGAAAATAAATGCTTATTAAAACGTGTTCTTGACGAGATTTCACTAAGAATTTGAATTCTACTGTGGAGCAAAATGACTGAAATATTCATATTTAATATATGGCTATCAGATGTAAATTTTAGTTTTTCTACATAAACAAAAGTATAATGCGAAAGCTACGCATGCTTTTATAATACGGCTATTTTTATAAATTCCTGTTAAGAAACAATCTATTCACGTTGGATGTTTTTACTTAATATGAAATTAAGCCCAATCATAGAATTTTTTCTTACAGATGAAAAGGTCTCAATATCTCTCATTACTGTAAATTAATTTCCTTATTACACAAAGAGCAGAATAATTTCTGATATTATTAATTTCTCTTACATATGGGAGTGTGGTAGCATAGTGGCCATTGTCACTAACTCGAAACCGTCGTAATCAAGTAACGGATTCGTGTTTTGATAGTACTAAAGACTTGCCGTGGGGAGACGCTGATGAACATTAAATCTATCGAGGTTCAAGCTCTTTACGTTGGTAAGGTGTGGAAGTTAGGAGAAGGGATGGCAGCTCAGATGCAATTCTCCTCACTTGACCGAGGTTAAAAATAACAAGAGAGAGAGAGAATGCCCAAAGGAACCAAGCTCGGCCGAAAAGGGTTTAGAGCAACAAACCGATCCCTCGGGAAACAACCACTCCCACGTCCAGACTTTATTGAAAAAAAAAATCAAACTCACATTTTAAAAACATTAGCAGGCAGTAAAATGACAAAATACAAATTTAAAGGTAACTGCACTATATACATACATGTGCGTGAACGTAATACAAATATACAATGCAAATATAATAAAAATAATAATAAAATAAGGAGTGTAAGAGATGGAAGAAAGAATATACATATTCCAACTTTCTTACAAAGTAAAAAAAAATAATAATAATAATAAAATTATCCAAAACAAATGCACCAAACAGACCAAAAGAAAAGAAAAAAGAGAGAAAGAAAAAGACAGGAAATAAAAATAATAAAAATTTAACCCTTTAACTCAGCTATACTCAACCTGCGGCCCGCCGGAACTTTTTGTGTTGTGAGTGATCCGGTCAAGTCCCATTTCACTAAAAAATTCAATTATTTAAGAACAATGTATTAAAAATTTAGAAAGAAATTCTATTAATCAAGCAATCCCATTTATCGATTTTGTAATTTATGTGTTGCTGGTAGGATTACGGGAAAACATTTTGTCATTTGTAATTGGAACCGTTAGTGTTAACAAATAACTGTAAAATAGCTACTATTTTACGGGTGAAACTAATTTTTAATTAACTCTCTTGCCTTTAAAGCGAAAAATATCTAAACAATATTTGTTATTTCAAGACGATTAGGATCTTGACTGTTTAGTAGAAAAAAACAAACATGGATCAACAACTTGTTTAATTTGTCATGAAAATGCTATATTTAAAAAATATGATTTTTTTCTCCTCACTATCCCACTAAGCCCAAATCTTTCAGCAACACTATGTGGCCGCGGTAGCTGAGTGGTATAGGTATCGGATCATGGCTTGCCTTGTCACGAGTTGAAGCCCAGTACCACTAAAGACCCGCCGTGTAGGGCAGCGATGCACGTTAAATCTGTCGGGAGCTGAAACGTCCTCCCGTTGGTGTGGTAGTTTGGAGAGGGAGGTGCCAGCTCAGGTGTCGTCCACGTCACTTGACCAGGGTTCAAAATTACGTGGTCCGTCGCCAAAAGCCCTCGTGTAGCTGAACAGTGTGACGTTAAATTCAATCAATCAATCAATTCAGCAACAATATATTTATAAGGGGGGACTTGGGATCACATTTATGAAAAGGAAATCAAAATTACCCCATAATAGGCTAAAATAAATGCATTACCCTTTTTATTCTGTGAGTTGAGTTTCATGGAGTTGAATACAGTTTTAAAATGAAATCCAAAACTCTTAATATTTTGATCAATTTCTTTTTAAAATGTCTTTTAAAAGCGCCTCCCTCCCCCGAACCCCCATGTTCGCCCAGAAAAAGTTGTTAAAGTATGGGCCCGGCTAAAAAAAGGTTAGTACCCGCCCTTTAAATGGTTTGTCCGTACTCCGTTGGCTAAAAGCTGGGCCCCAAAAGTTTGCTCGTACGCTGTACTGGCACAGATATTTTTTTGCTTTCTTCTTTGTTTTCACGGTTTTTAATTATTCTAGTAAGATTATTATGCGTGTTTTTTTAAAAGAGCAGTTTGTCCATAGAACGAAATGCCCTCATCCGGGGGTTTTGGGCAAGGTTGGGAATTTTCATTTAAGGCAGGGAAATTTTTTCTTTAAAATATTCGATAGAGAACAGGGGTTGGGAAGGCAATGTGAATTTTTGTTAGAAAAATGAAATGGAAAATAATTCAAAAAAGCTGATATTATTCTGTCTCCTTTCAATGTAAGACTTAGTATTACACCATGCTTTAAATTGTGTGTGCCTATATATGAACATACAAACACAAAATCCTCAACCGTTTGAAAAAAAAGGTAAGAACATGAAAATTTTTTTTATAAGTGCGAGAGATATTTTCTTTTAAGATATACGAAACATTCATCATAGTATGTAGAGCGTACTTATAAAAAGCAAACATTTAGAGATTTCTGTGTTCCACAATTATAAAATAAGAAATAGTAGAAAAATTTTAAAATTTAAAATTAAAATAAATTTCTTCCATTTTAACATTTTGTATTAAGTATGATGCAGTTATATGCAATAAAAAAGAGCCTTTTTTTAAAAAATAGTTTGGTTTTGAAAAATTGACGCTTAGGTGCGATGTTAATAAGCACTTACTCATTCTCTTATATTATACCTTCTTTTATTTGTATAAAATAAATTCCAAGGGAATGCTAAATACACTTTCTCGACTTAACATGTTGAAAGGAAATTTTTTGTGAATGTGGCATATTTCTAAATTTTAAAGCAGAAATGTGTAGTTTATCTTATATTTATACACTAACTAAAACGGATGGTTTTAGAATTTAAAAACCAACACAATAAAGAAATAAATTAAAACTAAATAAATTTTTATTTGTAATAAAAAATTTTTTTGGGAAAAAAATATTAAAAAAGCTCTTGTTTAAGGTTGGGCAGTTCGAACCGTGATTTTAAAAGCACATTGGATAATTTTCGTATTTAGGCCACTTAGATTAGAATACTTTAAAAATTGTTTTAAGGACATTTTGACAAAAAATTATTTAAATAAAATTTAAAAAAATTTCTTTAGAATAATTTTTATAAAAAAATTTATAAAACCTTTTTTAAAAAATGTTTTTAAAATAATAATATTTTGTGTGTGTTGGGGCTTTTAGAAAATTCTCCAAAAAGCCCCTTTTTTTTTTAAAAATTTAATTATATTCAGGTTACAACCCATTGAAAAAATTATCGGTTTTTTTTTTTAAACTTTCTCCCTCTGTTGTCAAAACAAGTATAAACCCACTTCTAAGATATATTTTAAAAAAATTCAGGGCCTTAAGAGTCAATTTATCGGAAATTTTTTAAAAATAGAAAATTTTTCGGGAGAATATTTTGAAAATGGGTCATTTTATGTTAATTTTTTCAAAATATTTATTAAATAACTTTTTTTTTAATATATTCTTAAAACAATTTATAAACATTTTCTAATATAGGGACACAAATATAAATATATCCATTTTAGCTTTTTAAAATTTGAACAATTTGTCTGTCCTCACGTGAAGTGGGTGCACTGAGGTGGATGCGATCGACCACGATCGGTCCGTCGTACCCTCCTGCATCCAACGGTCTCATATCCAGTATTACAGTTGTTTGGTTTCGTCAGCACGAATATCGATTTCCTTGAAAGATAATCCACAATCTCGGTAGGCCTGTCCGTTCTCTCCTGTCGAACTCGGATACTTGATCAAAAGCTGATCGCTATTTTTTCTACGACATAACTGATCGGTTTTGAAAAACTACAGAAAGACACAATTGTCTATACCAAGTTGAAATCGTTGAAATCTCCAGACCTTAAACAGCACTTTGATTTGCGCCACAGGCGCGCGTGATGTGTGTCTGTGCTGAAATTCTAATCATTTGCATATCTCACCTCCGCTAATGCATGTTGTAAATTTCATGTTATTTGTGTGCTTCCTGTAGGGTGTTGCATTTACGGTGGCCAGCAGTGTATTTCTGTTTGAGTGGTGTGGAAATTTGTTGAGTGAGGTACCTACTCACGAATCATCTTTGAAATTTGACGGAGATTCAAAATCCCGAATTTGGTCGCCAATTGCTTTGAGTAATTTCAAAGTGAGACATAAATAAACAATTAAAGAAACAATGTTTAATAGAATGAAAATAGTTTAATTTTATAAATGGTCCAGATTTGTAATTGTGAATTTCAAATTCATTAAATTATCGTTAGATAGGCATTATTTGTTCTTGCTACATAATTCATTAAAATGATATATACATATTTGAAAATTAAAGTCTTCCTTTTTTAATTTTAAGCAAAATGGGCAATGTGATACATGCATTAAGTTAGAAAAATAAAGTATGCTTCGTAAGGAGATATAAGCCTTTTTACCCGTATTGTTGAAAGTTTTGTAAAAAAGAGCCGAGATGAAACGATTTTAAAATCTATTACATATCTTTACTCAGTGAATAAATCATTTAAGGTATCATTTCTCTGCCTTTATAATGAATCCGAAGTTCTTAAATAAAGTCATAAATCTGAGTCCATATTCTGTTATCATTCCTATTAATAAATAGTTCTCATTTCAAAAAACTCCAAAATCTCCACTTACAGTTTCCAAATGACTCATTTCGTACTTTCGTTATAGAATTTGAATCTTGATCTACCTTTGGAAGTGACAGTTCAATTCCTTTCACACGACGCTGTAAAAAAGATTCAATTTAAGTTGTCAAGACAAAGCACGAGTTGACAATGACAAATTGGAACAATGAAATGAAGATAGATTGCTAGAAGTATAAATAAGTTTATTTTATCTGTTTTGCTGCAGCATTCTAAGAAAATGGCGAATGAAATGAATTTTTTAACTAAGGCTTTGTCCTTTTTTTCAATTTATAACAATGATTTATATCGAAACTCGTATGAGAACTAAGTTAATGTTCAAAAGAGTTTACATTTAGTGTAACTATAGTATTAGGATAGAAGGATATAGTGTTATTAAGAAATTATATTAAATAATACTTAATGTAACTAAATTTCTTTAATTACATATTATGGAAAGTATGTGCTTGGATGGAACTGTATTTACCATTTAAATTGTATTTTTATTATTAATGTGCTTGGTACTGTTCGAATTAATAGGGACAAATAAAAAAAGGTGACTTTTTCTAAAACCTTAGCTTTTTATTGTTACTTACCTTAAATAGACTCTATATTAGTATATACGAAGTATGTCTTCCTTTAGCAGAAATGACCTTTTCAACTTTCTCTCTCTCTCGTCTTGACATTAACTCCACTTTTGTTACCTTGGAAACACACTAGTATGACCCTTTTTCATCATTTTCTCTGTTGTCGTGAGATTCATCTTAGCAAAACAATTCTTGAAGAGAATATTCCATCAGTTTAAATAGGATTTAAGTCTGAAGAATTTTCAAACAAATCGAAATTTTTTTTATTTTACGCATAAAAATATGGACCAATTTCGAATTGTGACAAGGGACCAATTCATGTTGAAATGTTCCATCAAATGCTTCATGAATGGAACAATTCTACTACTACCATATCTATTTCTATATATTTTACAGAATTTATCATGTATTTAAGAGGAACTAAGCTTCTATAGGGCTATTTGATGTGAATCCCCCCCAAACATCTGTTTAAAAGGATGTTTTACAATCTATTGGATATGATCTCTGGTAACAAAGTTTCAACTTCACTTCGTCTAACTACACTTGATTTGTATCCCTGCTCTAATAAATGTTTCATCACTCAAAATCACCTTTTCCAGTTGTTAACAGTTCATGATCGGTATTTTTTGGCTCATGTTAAACGTTTTTTCATCATTTTCTGATTTAGAAATAGTTTTCTTCTTCAATCTTGTTGCTTTAAGGCCACATTCCAGAAGCCTTTTCTGTGCAGTTTAGGTACTCACTTCAACACCATTATTTAATAAATCCCTTCAAAGGCCTATGATTGTCTTTCTTGGATTTATTTTGCTACTTCTTATTAAAATTTCATCAACTCTTGGAGTAGTTTTTTACTTGTGCCCACATTTTTCTTTTCTTTTTGGATGTTATGATCCAGAATTTTGAAATGTTCTTAAAATACTTAAGTCGATAGCACCAACTGCCATAATTATATCTCTCACAGTCATAGAAGTGTGTTCATTGAGAGTGATTTATTTTAGATTGGTTCCCCTCGGAGAGTAATATCCATCTTTCAGCAAGTAAAGGTAACACGTCTTATACAGAACGCAAAATTGAATTTACCACTTGACCCCCTGAAAGGCTCATAACTAAACTCCTGATACATTAAAATGAATAAATTATAGTCAAAGTCGATCTGTCACGCTACCTAAAGGCAGATATAACGGTTTTGAGGTGGTTCAGGGCATCACTAGTAATCACATATCAACTCAAACAAGAAAAACATGTTTGTCCCAATTAATTCGAACAGTATAGTATGTTCATTTATATGTCATATTACATTCATTATATGTTATATGTCCTTTCAATTCTTAGTATTATTTACAATTTCTATTTTATATGTATTTTGTGTAAAATAGTTTTATACTCATTTTTTTTTTACCAACGCTATCGACTGTATTTAGCGTTTTCGCGATGGCAGCGTTTTTGTGTGTTTTGTAGGTTTGTGTAATATAATCTGTGTGGAATATTCAGTTGCTGTTTTGTCTTTCGTTAGAAGGGGTTCTCGCCGCTCGGAGCTGCTGGCATTTGTCTAAATCTTTTTACGCTGAATTAAAGTTGATGTTTAAAAGCAAGAGTCATCATTTAGTCCCCTGTGTGCCGGACATTATATTAATGTTAATTTTAATAAACTGTAATTTTTGAAACACGTAATGGAGATTTTACTAAACTCTATAGTAAAAATATTATTTTAATTTCATATTTTTGCATATGAAAGTTTTTCTTGGTGACCAATGAAGCATACAAAACATTATAAACAGAAATGTGAACTTGTAATAATAAACAGTAGCAAAAAAAATCCACATAATTTGAAAAAATGCTAATAAAATTTCCTTTCAGAAGATTTGCGGTTTTTTAACTGGCTAAATATGGATTTTTTTAAACAATAGCGTCTGAATTGGAATACGTGTACCTCAGAGAGTACATAAAGTGAATCTTGGAAGAATGCACCAAAGAAGTAGGCTCACTATCACTTACGAATGGTTGATCGAGTACCACATGAGTGTGAGGTTCTCTCATCAATGGCTGTGGCTAGTTTCACTAATATCTTGGGAGCTAAGCACTATAAATACACCGACTTCAAAGTGCATACACAAGAAGACAGGTAGCTAAGCCTTTGACAGTTAGAAACCTCTGGACGTTCAAAAAGAAACTACAAAATAATAGGAACACCTGAAAAAAATGAAAAAAAAAATATTAATAAGGAGTTGGGCCATCTTTGGCTTAAATGACAGCTTGCATTTTACGTGGGATTAACAAATAAAAGTCTGGAACATGATACATTCGAATTCGCACTTATTCTTCGTGCAGGGTAGTCTCGAGGTCAGATAGTATGCGTAGAGGAGGAAATCGAGCACGAAATTTGTTCTCAAAAACCCTCAATAAAACACTCAATGATGTTCAGTTCAGGTGACTAGGCACATCACTTGAACCTGTTTCAACTTAATTACTATTTCAAAAGTGGAAAGTACTTCATATTGACGACTCCTTCGGAAATAATAATAATTGTTAATGATTGTCGTGATATGAAGCAACATTAGTTCTTGTGATTCAGAAAAAAAATCTTAAAAAGGAACAGGGCATGCTAAATATAAATAATAATATATGGAAAAGATGTTTATACTGTTAAAAAACTAAATTTTTTTGCATGTAAATTTTCAAGTACTTTTGCAATGCTATTTTAAATTATCACAATTTTTAAGTAAAATATTAGTATAGCCTTTATAGAACTCGTTACCTAATTTTGCCGGAGGACTTGAAAAGGATTAATCACCTTCGAAACAGATAATATTTCCATTAACACTTTTTCAACCTAAACTTTAAATTTAATCTTGCTCTCTTTTTTAATGAAATTTTCATTTAATGATCAAAAATATCACATAGAGATTAAAACATTGTTCTAAATACTTTTATGTGGTTGATCGTCTTTCAAATGTGACAAAAGTCCGTTCAACAATTAGGCTCTTTTGGAGTAAATCATAATTTTTATTATACAACTTTATATTACAATAGATTTGCTCCAAGCAAGAAATAATAGACAATAAATTTGCGATAATTCATATTGAAAAATCAACAAATATTAAATAAAGTAATAAAAGTCTGTTTTCACAATTTCGTGCAAGGCAGATGAAACGCACAATCACTGTCAAATGTTTGACTCCAATATTGCTTTATTGCATCAGCCTTTCACAGGTTAAGAAGAATATTCTGGAACTGCCAAAGCTTTCTAGTCAATTCTAGATCTTTCTGGATTTTTCGAGGGACATCTATGTTTTCATCAAATTTGGCGACTAGACTTGTTGTTAAATCTGATGAATAAATCCTTCCTATTCATATAAAATTAATATTACTCTCTTGGTCTGCAAATGATCTTTCTGGCTACAATATCTCTTCGTCTTTTATGTTAACAGAGTCCGATATTTTTGTAACAATATGTAATTTGAAAATTTTCCTATCTACATCTATTTAAATAAAGATACTTAAAACTGAGAAGGCGTACTTATTAACACTGTATTTATTTATAGATTACTTAATTTATTGCTCGTTATTGTCCAACAAATTAAAATTATGAATTACTTTAATGAAATAAAGAGCCAGTGCAAGTTTTATCAAAAGTTAGATTAACGTTTGTTTTAACCAATAAAGAAAATAAAAATTAAAAAAAATCATGAACTCAGTCTTTGGTACCGTTTTTGTAGCAACAATACGTAGATAGAAATTTATATGACAAATAAATAGAAAAGTTTGTTTTCTTAACAAGTTTTTTTTAATTAATGTGGTTTCTCGTGATATCCAATCTGACTGATGCTTCAGTCAAGCTGCATGTTCAAGTTCAGCTTCAGCAAAAAATGTCATGTTATACAGTGAAAATTGTTTAACACGAAATAATTATTTCGTGTTGAAAAAAGTTTGTGTTACAAAATATTGAAAAAAAACCACATATATTGAACCAAACTAAGTTTAATATATATAGAGTACGTATATAGATATGTGTATACGCAGGTATTTAATAGAGGGCGTTCAAACATTTACGTAATTTGCTCTCTTTTTCAATTCCTACTATTAGATCACACTCTTCCTATATCTATCTATCATTTATATGTATCTTGTTCAAATTTTCAATCGCAAATAAAATACTTTTTATTCATCCATTCAAGTTAAAACACATTTTTTAAAACTTGTAGTGGATGACACTTGATGTTAATACAGTTTTTCAAATATTAATTCGTTAATTAATGAATAATTAGTAACAAACAAAAATAATAGTCCAACCTCCTGTTTAAAAAGGAAAACCGCTCCATGTTTCTCTCTAGCGCAATGGGTAGCACGTTGGACTTCTAATCCAAAGATCGTGGGTTCGAATCCTAACTGGAAAAATCCCACTTAATTTTTGAGAAAGTGATTTCTTCTTACTATACTATTTTATTGGAATAATTAAATTCAATTAAAGAATAAATGGCAACAAACAAAAATTCGCTTTCTATTTTGACACTTAATATTGTTTTTCTGTTATATGTACATACATATTTATAATAATAGTAATTATTTAATAAAAAGTCTAAAATAAAATTTTTCTTTGTTTACCTAAGTAGGAATTGAGTTAAAATTTTTTTAAATATTATTTTAGTTTACTTTGATGAAGTTGTGTTAGCAGTACCGAAATCTTTACAGATTTCCATTTTGGTCATCTTCCTTTGATCAACAGCCTTAAGAAGATCCATCTTAATTTTAAACGAAATAGAAGTTTGCTTTCCGCTTGAGAATTTTGTCATTGTGTTTCTAAAAAGATTCTTTGAAAATAGAAAAATTATTGCGAGCTAAATTCACTGATTTTTACTTACACAGCGATGTACTTGTTGCCGAATATAAAAACCAGCTGCCGAGAAATGAGATGTTTTTGTAGGGATGGAGGGTGAGAGTAGCTTAAGCAAAATCGGCTAGTATTGACTTATATTCAAAGCGAAGTAGCCTCCTTTCTACGAAGCATTCGCAATGACCTCTCTTTTATTTCTCTCAAACTCAGTGGCGCAACATCCCATGAAGGCTAGAGCCTACTGTGCCCATCCCAGTATACGTGACCATTGGGCGCTGAGGTGCTAGAGCAGTTTTCTTGATCAGGTGGTCAGTCTGAAGCGAAACCCCCAGTGTTTAAGTTCCCAAGCAAGTTTAGTACTCATTTATCGACCCACTGTAGAGGGATAAGAGGTTGAGTCGATCTTGCCCAGCCCGGGAATAGAACCCGGACCTATGGCGTGGAAGCGCGATAAGCTACCACTCGACCACTGGGCCTTCTTTTACTTCACATCCCTCTTAAATCTAGCCTGAGAGGCTGGTGTTTGTTTGATTGATTGAGATGATTATTAACGTCGCACTGTTTAGCTACACGAGGGCTTTTGGCGACGGACCACGTAATTTTGAACCATGGTCAAGTGACGTGGACGACACCTGAACTGGCACCCTCCTCTCCTAACTACCACACCACACCAACGGGAGGACGTTTCAGCTCTCGACAGATTTAACGTGCATCGCTGCCCTACATGGCGGGTCTTTAGTGGTATTGGGCTCGAACTCGTGACAAGAGGTAAGCCACGGTCCTATATCTATAACACTCGGCTACCGCGGCCGTGAGAGGCTGGTGTTTTCCGTAATTTGTTCATTCCTAGAAGGAGAATTTTTTCGCGTTAAGCGATTGTCGTTTCGTGTTAAGAGAAAAATACACGAAAATACGTAGTAGCTTGTCGGAACCGCTGTATTGTTTCGTATAAACCAATGTTTCGTCTTAAGTGTTTCGTGTTAAACGCGCGTATTTCACTGTACTTTAAAATTGTGTGGAGGGATCAAAGTTTTAACATTGACATGATTCAGAAAAGTTAAGAGAGTGAGATTCCATCTCAAGTGACATCTTGGTCATTTGACCATGGTTCAGAATTATGAGTACTGCATAGAATAAGCCTAATGTATCTTAGAAATATAATGTTGATAAACAGTAAATTAATAAATCAATCAAGAGAATATGAAAATCGATGGCTTTTTTTGAACATTTATTCTTTGAAACTATTATTATAAGTATCATAACTACAGAATCATTAATTTTTATAAACGACAAAGCTTGCAACAATTTTCTGGTATTTTTTTGAAGATAGATATATATTTTATCTCTCTACAAATACTCTGGTAGATAAACGCAACATAAAAATGAGGCTTTCATTCTGCGATGGGCTATTTTCAGCAAAACTTCATGTGTGTGTGTGAGCCATCTCTTTTCTTCAATTGTTATATATTGTAAAGGCTCTTTCACACAGCTTATAAATGCACAACTTCTATATAGGCTTATGAATCCAATTTTTTTAGTCCCCAAGGTAAAGGTAGAGATTCCCTCTATCTTCATTGTCTTTATTGTCCCATATCTTTTTTTGTTATAATAGTGCAAGTTTCTTTTCTCCGATTTCTTCTTTTCATATTCATACACAAAGTCCTTAGGAATCAAGACTTTCCGAAACACGCAAGATTTCTATTAGACTAATGTGCCTTTCAGATAGATTAGAACGTCAGTGGTCACACACATAAAACAATAAATAAATAGCATATCCGTTTGAACGAGACTTTTATGCTTCGTATATAAAAAGGTAGAAGATGGTATTATTTTGATCTGTTGCATTATTCTTAATATCAAAATTTTATTATTTATAATAAATTTTTTTATATATATACACTAGCCATTACTAGCGTGCTTCACTGGGTATTTCATGATGTTATATGAATGCATACTATATATATATATATATATATATATATATATATATATATATATATTATAAATTATTGGAAGCTGAGTGGTAGTGTATCGCGCACTTCCATGCTACAAGTCCGGGGTTCAGATCCCGTGCTGGGTATGGATGTTCTCAGCTTTTCATCCCTTCAGTGGGTCGATAAAGGAGTACCAAGCTTGCTTGGGAACTGGACACTGGGGGTTTCGCGTCAGACTGACCACTTGACCGAAACTTCTACACATGCACCCTAGTGCCTAAGGTGACGTAAACTGAGATAGGCACGGTAGGCCTTAACCTTCATGGACTATGGCGCCTCTGAGTTCAGTTATGTAAATTATTAATGTCTAAGTCCTAGCATTAAGCGTTCGATTATATTGAAGCTATTCATATAACCTTCAGTTCTTGGTTTAAAAAGAACAAGGATTGAATTTCTGAAATTGGAGGAGAATTATCTTTTATGATCCCGTAAATCTTTCCGCCAAATTGTATTCCAGCGAAACTCGTTTTGAGGGGATCTCTACTCAACAAAATAAACATGCTTGCCAAATTTCAAGTCTAAGTCTAATAGGTAGAAAACGTAACTATTTTAACCAGTAACCATCCCCGCCCCCATTGTGAGGCTATTTCCATAATACCCTTTCTTAACAGATTTCAATTCTATAAAAGACAAATGCATACTAAATTTCATTACTGTGAGTCTAGTAGCTCGAAAACGGGTTTTTCTGTATCTGTACAAACTCGCCACACTCTCATGGGAATGTTCTTGCGTAAAATCAAACAAAAGAATTCACTCTATTTAACAAAAGAGACATACCTACCAAATTTGAAGTATGCGGGTCTAACAGTTCAAAATTCATTTCAAGGAATTTTTATCTATAACGTTCCTTTACCACTTCGCAGCCCTATAGCAGGTCGATCCGTTATAAGCGGATCTTTATTCTTTGAAAGGAACATGCCTACCAAATTTCAAGTCTGTAATAATTCAAAAAACGGGAATATTTATCTGTAACACCTATTAAAGCCTTTACAATGCCTCTTTGGGGTCGATTTTCGCAAAATTTGTTCTCAGAGGTTCTTTCATGTGTGTGTGTGGCTACTCCGTGAAAGGAACGACTAAAATAATTTCTGAGGTATGGTGATGAATGAGTAAGTCATTTTTCTCCTTCATATGTATAAATAAACAACAACAAAAAATGCTATTTTTTTGTATATTTTAGGAATTCGTAGCACCTCTTTTGCATTCTCAAATTTTTGTAAAACAGTCAAATAAAGTGGGAATAAATTAAAATTCATTTTTCCCCATTTCCTCTTATTATTTGCGAAAATAAATATATAAACGGACACTCTCTCAAAATGTATGCCATTTTACTTTCGCATCTGATAAAGATTGATGATAGTGAAAATTGCAGAGGAAAAGAGAAGAAAATAATAACATGTTTTTAAAAAGTATTTAATTTATTAAAATATTCTTAATTAACGTGTACAGAATTACCATTGCGGGCTATATTTTTTCCAAGCAGAATTAAATGGAAAATGTTCTAAATAGCCTGCACTTTGATCAAGTTCAACTTTTAATACCAGAAATATTTGTGCAAAACTATTAAATGGTTATATGCTGAATTGAAAAGCGGGACCAATTAATCATCAAGATGCGTTAACACTTTTTTTCAGTTATAATACATGAGCAAAGCTCTCTGGTGTTGAGAATATCTTGTGGTACTGAAATGACTCTAATCCGTATGTGATCAGATATTTTTGTGCTCCTCACACCACTTTAAACGGTGCCGCAGTTGGCCAACTTTCAAAGTGAGGCAGCGTTCAAAACGGCGGCTGGGTGACAGCGGTAGTCTAGTGATCAAGGTATCGGATCGTGGCTGGCTTGTCACGAGTTCGATCCCAGCACCATCAAAGAACCGCCATATAGGGGAGCGATGCACTTTAAATCTGTCCAGAGCTTAAACGTCCTCCAGTTGATGTGGTGTTTTAGTTAGGAGAGGGGCGTGCCAGCTGAAGTGTCATCCTCGTCAAAAGCCCTCGTGTAGCTGAACAGTGTGACGTTATTATTCACTCCCTCACTCATTCAAGACGGCGGATGAATAGGATACCTTTGTGAAGGCGTCTGGCTACAGTAAGTCACGAAACTTGTCCTCCTTTTGTTGTATCCAGTTAATGGGCAATGGGGCTTGCTGACTGGTATCGGGCTCTTTTCGCCTGCAGGTCGATGTATCGGTTATCCTTTGTGCAAATGTTTTCTTAGGGCGATTGCCACTAACCTTTCTAAGAGCTCTACTTATGGTTTGGAAGGCTTCCCAAGCACGCGAAACGACACTTGTTAATTCCGAACTCTTTTCAGATACATTGATCAAACTACAGTCCTCCTCCATCTTTCCGATCATTCTTACACATGTGAAGTCATCCAGGTGATTTCTTCTAACCATGTTTCACGAAAGAACTCACTTGCACTAGCAGTGAATGTCTTCAATTGCGCCTCCGTTCTTTTTTTATTGTGGTCTTTTGAGCTGTCCTCGCTGACCTCATGGATCTAGCGTATACTCACGTCGCTTATGACGTTTTGTTCTTGATATTTTTACACGCATCACCTTTCAACTCAATTGCGCGTGTACATTATTCTTATCTCAATGACCCTTTTCTGCAATTTCATAACCTGCTTAAAATTTGCATTGTTACTTAAGTTTTGTACACCAGTGTAATACATATTTTCTTTTTTCGAGCACGTTAAAAGTGAATCAATACTTAGAATTTATCAAGCTAGAATACGCATGTCTTTAATGCTTCCCGGCTACAGATTATAATTTTGAAATTGAAAATATTCCGAAATTCTAGAGGTAGTTGGAAGTTCAGTGGCTGAATGGTAGCGTTTCGTGCTTTCACACCTTATGTCCCGGGTTCAAAACCCGGGTTAGGAAAAGCCGACTCAGCCTTTGATCCCTTCAATCGGTCGGTAAAATGAGTACCAAGCCAGTTTGGCAACTAAACATTGGGGTTTTACGTCAGACTGCCCCCCTGATCGGGGCATCTGCTCATACACTTCAGCGCTCAAGTTCACGAAAACTGAGATGAGCACAGTAGACCTTAGTTCTCATGGACTATTTTGCCACTGAGCTCAGTTTCAAGAGATAATTGCATGGAATTCTGAAAGTGGAAAGTGTAAAAAAAAATAATTGTTTGACTGTTTCATATTTTTAGTAAATAACCCAACTCATCATTTGTTTAGAATAATACTTCTTTTTTAATTATATGATTATACATTTAGGTGTTAATAAAAGGAGATGAAAAATCTGCGACAAAAAGAGTCTTAAAAATGAGAAATTTCATTTTCCAAATTTATTTATCACGTTAATTATGTCAAATAATCACACACAAGCGTTCAGAGCACAGAAAATCTTTTTGTCCAAACCCATTAGGGGTCGACCTAACCTCAGGTGGGTTGACTGCCTAGAAAGGGATTTCGCGCTACCCTTAGAGTGACTAAGTGGAAGACCATGGCCAAGCAAAAAGAGAGGCCCAGAGAAAAAAATTTGAAACGACCAAGACCCCCGGGTTTGTAGCGCCATTGAAGAAAAATAGCACGCAGTTCACATTACAATTTAGTTTCTTTTGAATCATGAACTTTGTCATTATTTTTATGATCTTGCTATTAAAATTTCTAAAACTATTAAGAGCGTCCCTGTTTTTTCTTAAAGATTCCAGATGAGGCTTTATGAGGCTAGATATCATATCGAGGCAATATAACAGTTATTTCGAATCAAAATTAGTACGCTGAATAGAAGATCACAGGTTTAAATATTGTAAAAGCTTGAGAATCCGATTAAAAAGGGAGGTTAACAAGCGAAGAAATATGGGTAGTAAACAACATTTAAAGTGATTTATATAGGGGTAGTTATACCCCATTTGAAAAATACATCTTTATGAAAAATAATTCAAATAAAGAAAATTGCTAGACAATTCATGTTTTCGAACTAGATAGAAAAGAAAAAACTATATATTCAACCGCACGGATTTTGAAACAAAAATTCTCTTTTACCCTTGTTAAAACAAACTGTATTAAAATTAATATATTAATATGTAACAACATAAAATTAATCTTGTGAATTTCATTCAAAATTTTTATGACAAATAGCCAATTTGAAACGTTATGAAACCTAATTTCATTTGATGAATTTCAATTTTTTAAACGTAAGCATACAATTTTATCGTTTCAAAATCATTAAATGCTATTCCATTTGAGCTTCTATAGTCTCTTCTGTAATTTGATAGTTCGAGGAACTAATCGATGTAATTTTAACTGCTGCGAAGGACACAGTCAAAAATTTAGAATATGAGCATTTAATGAATACCTAGAGACAACAAAAAAAAAAAGTCAAAAATATCATTCCATTTCAAAATTCTTTTTTTGAAGAAAATAATTCCTGAACTTAAGTGAATAGAAATACAGCTCTGTATGGGAGGTCAAGCTCTTAGGTAAGCCTTAAATCTCTTAAAAGTAAAGACCTTCAGTGGAAGAATTTTGCAACAAACCGTCTGAGTATAAATGACGATGGCAGTTACTCTCTTACACTTTCTTTTTCACATCATCACTGCATTTCCTTACGCAAGCAGTCAGAAAGGAGATACCATGACCCTGACTACCCCTCATCTCTGTCTCTCATTTCTACAGATACGTCAGTAAATTTAACGTAATACGCTAAATGTAAATAAAAGTTAATTTTTCTCAACTTAATACGGAACTCTTATAATTTAGAATCCAGAGTTATTTACTAAATTGGGAATTAGGATGTATTTAAGATAAATTAGGCTCATTAGCGTTCATCCGGTATATTGGTTAGTAAAGCTAACTGCAGTTCGACTTTCGGAGAAGGCATAGATGTTTGTAAATGTATAGTGCAGAGGTGGCGAACCTTTATGGATCAACGTGCCATTTTTTTTAAAGAAATGCTTAATGAGATATAGACGTGCCATCAAATAATTTTTACTTGTGGTTATTGGAAAAATATAATAAAACTAAATACTAACAACACAAAACTCTTTTTTTACTACAGAAATATATATATACATTTTGTATTTTATAGTAGTAAATGTTTTATTAAATGTGTAATTCAAATTATATATAGTAACAATAGTGCGATTTCTACTTTTGCAGATTAGATGACAAATAAATTATGTTAGGATTGGGTAAGAAGTTAGTTACTTTTAGCAGAATGCGTGCTGAATTGGAGTTATCTGCCAAATGGTTTCTAAGCGAGTCTTTAATGTTATTCATCTCTGAAAATAATGACTCGTAGGCATAGGTGTATGAAAATATGGTTAAAATAGCACGAGCCAGCTTCTTCAAACAGTTAAACGTATCTGGAATCGAATTTAATGTTTCCAAAATTTCGCAGTTGGCATTTTTACTTATATTGCTTGTTAATCTTTCTGTTTTAATCAATTCTAACTTTTTCCTTGTTTCAATATATTTTTGAATCCATATTGAACTAAACTCTAGAAATCAATCAGTTGCATATAAAAAAAATTCTTCAATTTCCAACCAATTAAATTGGGGCAAGTTCAGTTTATCAAATGATGTCACATCAGGGGACATAATAAACCTGAGCATTTCTAATAATTGTTTGAACTGAAAAAATCTCACTGAAAATTCCTTGATTGAAAAATCAATCATGGTTGTTCGTGTTGATCGGTGCCAATGGTTCGCCATCCCTGGTATAGTGCGTTCGCGGCATGGGAGTACTATACATAGCAGTCGAGCCTCAAGCTCTACCGTGAGGTTGGTGGAAGGGGAAGAGAGGTGAGAGAGGCCCTTGACGACCTGTGAAGAGTGTTTGTTCTCCCTCAAAATTAGAGGGGAACATAGCCAAATTGCACTATCACCTGAATGGTGCTTAAAGCTACCGTTAACTACAGGCGTATTTCTAGCCCTTTGCCACGATGAATTTTACGGGCATTGATATGAAGTTATTGTCAATCAGGAGACATAAGTAACAACAATAACAATTTCGTATTAATATATATATTAATATAATACAAAAAAAATCTTGCTATAGTTATTGCACCCATACATGATCGTTTAAATAGTTCATCCGAGCAGTGAAATCTAAAATGATTGGAACAAAAAATAGGTAAGTAAGGGAAAATATAGTTCTCTCTTACAATTTTACAGCCTTCTCAATACGAAGTCATACGGGGAATGAGTCAGTTTAAGAGTCATTGTGTCAGCCTGTCTTACTCTTCCAGGAATGCTGTTTTCAGGTTGCTCTTCTGAAGAGCTGAGCAATTTGAAGATTGAGATGCAATTGCTCTCTGAAGAGTATAGGGCTAATGTCTATAGAACTATCCAATTGATTCGACCGATAAATATATTAATTTTCAGAAAATTCATAAGCCAGCTGAACCCTACATAAGCGTTTCTCAAACTGTAGGGCGCGATCCCTAGGGGGCGTGATAATCCTAGGTGTTGGGCGACAGCATATAGAAAAGTCGAAAATAAAAGATTATTATAAAAAATTATTAATTTACTGATGAGAAAAGAAACAAAATACATTCTGACACATTTAAACTGATATAATATACGCATAAATGTATCAGTACTGCACAATGTATTTAATAATTAATTTATCAATGCTTAGTTAAGAACAGGTTTAATAATTACCAGTAAGCCCACAGACTTGTTATATACAAAATTTTATACAAAATATATTTATGTTGATTATTTGTTTGGTTTATAATTAAAGTCGTATTGCTGCGTTTTGCTTTAGCGTCATAGTACATTATTATTGCAATGAATACATTGTTATTGTACGGAGAGGGATGCGATGAAAATTACAATTGAAAATTGGGTTGGAAACATTTAAGTTTGAGATGCAGTGCTCCCCTACGTAGATGTGAGCTGTAATCCATAAAAGAGAAATCAGATTCAACAGCTTTTCCCTCTTTAAAAGAACTTAGAGCTTCGGGAATTCCTCCGTGTGCTGCATTCACTGAAAATTAATTGATTAGTTTATTTTAATTTGCGTCACCCTTTGAAGCAATATAAGGTTATTGGTGTTGGTAAAACTCCGTGTTCAAATGCCGTGGATCAGACTTGAGAAATTACGTCCTTCTCTCCTAACTTCAACACTACTTCAATGGGAAAACTTTGATTCATGTTATATTTAATGTGCTCCAAGTCCTCTACACGGCGGGTCTACATCAGCACTAAGGTTCGAATCCACTACTCGACAACAATGGTCATGAATTCGTTACCATGGCCACTTTACTACCCCGGCTACCTCATCCCTATAGACCTTCAGCTCTGCGTGAAAGACATGGAGTTTTATGCTCTCCTCCAACGTAATGCCTGTCCATCAATAAATCTCAGCTTTCATATTGATTTCTTCTTCGGTTGTGGCCAAGCCCTGAAGGTAAGGAAAGACAACTGGCTCCAACACCTCGGAGATGTAGCGCTGGATGTTTATGGTACAGGCAATGCGTACTAGAGTAGTGCGAGAGTGATATCCAATACCACCCCATACCATAATACCCGGTGAAGGACCAGTGTGGCGGTGAATAACGCAGCTGTTCAGCATCCTCTCTCCACGGTGTCTCCAGACTCGAATCCGACCATCGTGGTGTTGCAGACAGATGCGTGACTCTTCAGGAAGACAACACATTTCCATTCTGCCACCCACATCCTTCTTTCATTGCACCATTGGTGGCGGGGCGTCTGTGGTTCTGCGTCAAGGGTAGACCAAGCAATGGACGTCTTGCAGACAGACCACTCTTGCCCTTCTGTAAACGGCGTCGGAAATGGTACGCGCGGACGCTGAAAAGAATGATGCGTTACAGACTCAATGTGCTGCCTTTATGGTTCGTGATGTGACTGAGCTATCCGTCATTGCCATGCGCACAATTTGTCTGTCCTCACGTGAAGTGGTGCACTGAGGTGGATGCGATCGACCACGTCGGTCCGTCGTACCCTCCTGCATCCAACGGTCTCATATCAGTATTACAGTTGTTTGGTTTCGTCCAGCACGAATATCGATTTCCTTGAAAGATAATCCACAATCTCGGTAGGCCACTATCCGTTCTCTGTCGAACTCGGATACTTGATCAAAAGCTGATCGCTGTTTTCTACGACATAACTGATCGGTTTTTGAAAAAACTACAAGAAAGACACAATTGTCTAAGTTGAAATCGTTGAAATCTCCAGACCTTAAACAGCACTTTGATTTGCGCCACGTGATGTGTCTGTGCTGAAATTCTAATCATTTGCATATCTCACCTCTCCGCTAATGCATGGCTGTAAAATTTCATGTTATTTGTGATACTTCCTGAGGGTGTTGCATTTACGGTGGCCAGCAGTGTATTTCTGTTTGAGTGGTGTGGAAATTTGTTGAGTGAGGTACCTACTCACGAATCATCTTTGAAATTTGACGGAGATTCAAAATCCCGAATTTGGTCGCCAATTGCTTTGAGTAATTTCAAAGTGAGACATAAGTAAGCAATTAAAGAAACAATGTTTAAAAGAATGAAAATAATTTAATTTTAAAAATGGTCCAGATTTGTAACTGTGAATTTCAGATTCATTAAATTATCATTAGATAGGCATTTTTGTTCTTGCTACAAAATTCATTAAAATAATATATACGTATTTGAAAATAAATTTCATTCCTTTTTAATTTTTAGCAAAATGAGCTATACGATATATGCATTAAACTAGAAAAATAAATTATGCTTCGTAAGGAGGAATAAACTTTTTCACTCGTATTGTTAAAAGTTTGGTAAAAAAGAGCCGAGAAGAAACGATTTTAAAATCTACATATCTTTATTCAGTGAATAAATCATTTAAGGTATCATTTCTGCCTTTATAATGAATGCGAAGTTCTTAAATAAAGTCATAAATTCGAGTCCATATTCTGTTATCATTCCTATTAATAAATGGTTCTCATTTCAAAAAACTCCAAAATCTCCACTTACAGTTTCCAAATGACTCATTTCGTACTTTCGTTATATATAGAATTTGAATCTTGATCTACCTTTGGAAGTGACAGTTCAATTCCTTTCACACGACGCTGTAAAAAAGATTCAATTTAAGTTGTCAAGACAAAGCACGAGTTGACAATGACAAATTGGAACAATGAAATGAAGATAGATTGCTAGAAGTATATAAATAAGTTTATTTTATCTGTTTTGCTGCAGCATTCTAAGAAAATGGCGAATGAAATGAATTTTTTAACTAAGGCTTTGTCCTTTTTTCAATTTATAACAATGATTTATATCGAAACTCGTATGAGAACTAAGTTAATGTTCAAAAGAGTTTACATTTAGTGTAACTATAGTATTAGGATAGAAGGATATAGTGTTTAAGAAATTATATTAGATAATACTTAATGTAACTAAATTTCTTTAATTACATATTATGGAAAGTATGTGCTTGGATGGAACTGTATTTACCATTTAAATTGTATTTTTATTATTAATGTGCTTGGTACTGTTCGAATTAATAGGGACAAATAAAAAGGTGACTTTTCTAAAACCTTAGCTTTTTATTGTTACTTACCTTAAATAGACTCTATATTAGTATATACGAAGTATGTCTTCCTTTAGCAGAAATGACCTTTTCAACTTTCTCTCTCTCTCGTCTTGACATTAACTCCACTTTTGTTACCTTGGAAACACACTAGTATGACCCTTTTTCATCATTTTCTCTGTTGTCGTGAGATTCATCTTAGCAAAACAATTCTTGAGAATATTCCATCAGTTTTAAATAGGATTTAAGTCTGAAGAATTTTCAAGCAAATCGAGGAAATTTTTTTTATTTTACGCATAAAAATATGGACCAATTTCGAATTGTGACAAGGGACCAATTCATGTTGAAATGTTCCATCAAATGCTTCATGAATGGAACAATTCTACTACTACCATATCTATTTCTATATATTTTACAGAATTTATCATGTATTTAAGGGAACTATAGCTTCTATAGGGCTATTTGATGTGAATCCCCCAAACATCTGTTTAAAAGGATGTTTTACAATCTATTGGATATGATCTCTGGTAACAAAGTTTCAACTTCACTTCGTCTAACTACACTTGATTTGTATCCCTGCTCTAATAAATGTTTCATTCCTCAAAATCACCTTCTTTCAGTCGTTAACCGTTCATGATCAGTATTTTTTGGCCCATGTTAAACGTTTTTTAATCATTTTCTGATTTAGAAATAGTTCTTTTCTTCAATCTTGTTGCCTTAAGGCCCCATTCCAGAAGCCGTTTCCGTGCAGTTTAGGTACTCACTTCAACACCATTTTTCAATAAATCCCTTCAAAGGTCTATGATTGTCTTTTTTGGATTTATTGTGCTACTTCTTATTAAAATTTCATCAACTCTTGGAGTAGTTTTTTACTTGCGCAAACATTTTTCTTTTCTTTTCGGATGTTATGATCCAGAATTTTGAAATGTTCTTAAAATAATTCGATCACACCAACTGCCATAATTACATCTCTCACAGTCATAGTCACATCATTGAGAGTGATTTATTTTAGTTTGTTTCCTCGGAGAGTAATATCCATCTTTCAGCAAGTAAAAGTAACACGTCTTATTCAGAACGCAAAATTGAATTTACCACTTGACCCAATGAAAGGCTCATAGCTAAACTCTTGATACATTAAAATGAATACATTATAGTCAATCTGTCACATTTCTTAAAGGCAGATATAACGGGTTTGAGGTGGTTCAGGACATCACTAGTTATCACATACCAACTCAAACATGTTTGTCCCAATTAATTCGAACAGTATAGTATGTACATTTATATGTTATATTACATTCATGTTATATGTCCTTTCAATTCTTAGTATTATTTACAATTTCTATTTTATATGTATTTTGTGTAAAATAGTTTTATACTCATTTTTTTTTTACCAACGCTATCGACTGTATTTAGCGTTTTCGCGATGGCAGCGTTTTTGTGTGTTTTGTAGGTTTGTGTAATATAATCTGTGTGGAATATTCAGTTGCTGTTTTGTCTTTCGTTAGAAGGGGTTCTCGCCGCTCGGAGATGCTGGCATTTGTCTAAATCTTTTTACGCTGAATTAAAGTTGATGTTTAAAAGCAAGAGTCATCATTTAGTCCCCTGTGGCGGACAGTATATTAATGTTAATTTTAATAAACTGTAATTTTTGAAACATACGTAATGGAGATTTTACTAAACTCTATAGTAAAATTATGATTTAAATTTCCTGTTGTTGCATATGAAAATTTTTCTTAGTGATCAAAGAAGCATACAAAACATTAAAAACAGAAATGTGAACTTGTAATAATAAACAGTAGCAAAAAAAAAATCACATAATTTGAAAAATACTAATAAAATTTCTTTTCAGAAAGATTAGCAGTTTTTTAATTGGCTAAATATGAATTTTTTAAGCAATAACCTCCAAATCGGAATACGTGTACCTCAGAGAATACATAAAGTGAGTCTTGGAAGAATGCACCAAAGAAGTAGGCTAACAATCACTTGCGAATGGTTGATCGAGTATCACATGAGTGTGAGGTTCTCTCATGAATGGCTGTGGCTAGTTTCACTAATATCTTGGGAGCTAAGCACTATAAATAGACCGGCTTCAAAGTGCATACACAAGAAGACAGGTAGCTAAACCTTTGAAAGAAAGAAACCCCTGGACGTTCAAGAAGAAACTACAAAATAGTAGGAACACCTGAAAAAAATGAAAAAAAAGTATTAATAAGGGGTTGGGTCATCTTTGGCCTAAATGACAGCTTGCATTTTACGTGGGATTAACAAATAAAAAGTCTGGAACATGATACATTCGAATTCGCACTTATTCTTCGTGCAGGGTAGTCTCGAGGTCAGATAGTATGCGTAGAGGAGGAAATCGAGCACGAAATTTGTTCTCAAAAAACCCTCAATAAAACACTCAATGATGTTCAGTTCAGGTGACTAGGCACATCACGTTAGATGTACTACTTCATCATAATGCCCATGTAACCCTGTTTGAACACAAAGAGACGTGTGAACAGGGTGCTGTTCTATTGGAACACAGGACGTTCTCCCCGAAAGACGTCTGAAGTATAGGGTGAAGATGATATGATAGAATGTTTCGATAATGGTCGTATGAGATCATTCCTTTGAAAACAACGAGATGCTCCAGTTCACGGGAAGATATTGCACCTCACAAAATCACAAAATCCTCCATATTTCACGATTGGAACTAGGCAGCCAACGTGAAATGTTTCTGGCGGTGTTCGACAGATGAATACACGTTCGGTGGTCTACTGTAAATTGAGATTCATCAGACCTGAGAACATGTTTCCACTGCAGTTGTGTCCGCTTAGGGGGTCTCGTCTCCTGTAGTCTCTTCATAGACTTCCGTGCCGAAGCTAAAATTTTGGGAATAGATACTCTTCCAGGAATGTTTATTAAATGGTTTTCTTGGATTCAGGATTCTGAAGGGGGCAGAGGTATTCATCTTGGATTTTATCTGCGACAGTGTAGTTTTACGTTTCCGGGCGAATATCCTCTTAAACACCCGTCTATCACGCGGTCCTTCAACTTCAATCTTCGTCTACTGTGATGTTTCTTAAGAGAAACCTTAGCCAGATTTGTGTAGACAGATTTGTTGACACGGTCTTCCTTGAAACAACCGCAAGGTTGGGTGTTTAGGACACGGACGCTTCAGCGGGGTGAGTTCCAAATATCATGTCCCTTTTCACGTCGGAAAGGTAGGATATAATGACGTTTTGCCAAGAACAGACTTTTTTCATGCAACTCTCACAGTGCCAAATGTTTAACTGACATCTTCCCTTTCACTGTCAATAGGTGGCACTCTTTTGAGACATGTGGTGGCTGTTTCATTTGACAGCCGAATGACGACTCATTTTTAAATGAGTGTTCCTATTATTTTGTCCTATATCTGTACATATTACTCACTTTAAGTTTTTATTGTAAGATGCAAATCTCTCTCTCTTTCTCTAAGTTAACTCAAATATGTATATACGTATATTGCTTGAATTAAAAATAATTAATTTGATTTTTGACTATTCATTCATTAATCCTTCACATATATATGAGGGTTTGAAAAATTTAGCTTCAAAATTAAGAAAGTAATAAATAAAAATAGAGCGAACTCTTTACCATTGCGTAAGAATTTGTGGGTAAATAAGCCTATTTAAAGGTGGAGTGAGTGCTAACGAAGAAGAACGCATACTCGAAAAGGCTTAGCTGGTGACTCCTCGTCGAATTGGTTGTCATTGTTCTACTCGGTTGCGCGCCAAAGGGCCGCCATGTTGGATTTTATGTGATTGAAGCAAAATAAAGAAGTTATTATAGAGATGATGCTTTCCTCATTTTACCAGCAGGACTGGTAATAATATATATATATATATATATACCCAATTCTTTTTTTACTCGATAGATATGTTCCTTAGAAAACTGTGCAAAAAAACATGTAAAAAATTCATGTGACCTAGGGTAAGTTGAGGGATGTGTTCCACAATTTTAAGAAATCGTGCAAAACGAAAAATGTCTAAATATTTTCCAAAAAAAAAGCATGCAAAAAAAAGTAGAAATAAAATCCATGTGTTACATATTATTTTAACAAAAACATTTCATTTTTATTTTTTAAAAAAAACTTTAATTAGTGCGTAGCGAAAATTACTTCTTTAAGTACATACAACACGTTTATTATGAACAGGATAAAAAATGCTATTACCAGTAGATGTGTTAGGTAAGTCTAGCACAACAGTCGGTTTTGATTCGAATGAAGAATTACGTTCGTTATTAGCGATTAGTTTTTTTTTCTTTTGTTGTTGTAAAGAAGTCTGTTATTAGTGGTTATTTTTTGGTAGCACAAATTGCTTACATAATTCTTGATATTCTGTTACCCCAAACTTAAGATTATGTTGAAATTTTAATGCACGCTCTATGTCAGAATCATGAATATATAAGAAAACGTTATTCCATACTTATTGAAAACTTCACGCCTTCGTGAATTAAATCAGCTCTATTAATAACTGAATTTCACTTTCGTCTCATTATCGATTTTTTTTATTATCATAAACTGTCATAAATTCAATCAATTCGGGTCCTCATCCAATGGTCCCGAATCCCCAAATTGTTTCGGGATTCATGCTAAAATAAAAAATTCGTGTAAAAAAATCGTTCGTCAAATTCGTGCACCGTGTTATTTCAAAATCATGTAAAAAAAGAGTTGGGTATATATAATTTTTAGGTAAGTTACCTTTATCTTGTAATGGATTTAGATATTCTATCCATTATTTCCAATAGGGTTTTGCTCAATATTATTAACATAAAGGGTGAAGTTTGGCTGGCCACAAAACATGTGCAACCCTACTTTTATATAAATTATTTTATATATAAGCTGTTTTAAGCCAGCAATGTTTATAATACTGTAGCATCCATTTTTTATATTTTAAATCCTATTATAATTTTAATTACTCATATATCCTTAAATGTCTGGTTGTCTGACAATCTCAGTTTTTTTCGGTTTTGCTTGATGAATCTTCATCTCTCGTTAGTAGAGAATTTAGACTATATATATATGTATCTTGGCTGGTCTATTTTACAAAAAGAGTACTTCCTTGACGAGCAAAAGTTACCATTGAGCATTTCCCTTCGAGAGATACAGAAACGAATAAAATTAGAATTATAACGTAAATTTACAGCAGCGTTGAGAAAGCAAATTAACTATTCCAAAAACTGCGCGATTCGATTTTTGTTCGGAGAAAAACTCACAATAAATTCGCAAAGTAGCGGTCACGAGTGTTATTGCACAGTATCGCAGCACTGGCGAATGAATGACGAACCCTCTTAAAAAAAGCCCTCTTGGTTCCCTTCAAAGTACCCTCATTGGTACTTTCCCTCTTGGAGAAAGCCAGCGGTTTTGTTATTTTTTTAGCAGCAACAAGAGATCTGACAATTTGAGGCATCAATCTGACACAAAGAGATCTTTCACTAAATGCCACTTCTTCAATGGTACATACCCCGCGGTATCAAACAGTGCGGACGTGTATCTTTCACCTCATTCCTTATCGGTTTTAAGCCCACTGGACTTTTTTCTTCTTTGAGTACGAAAACTCTTTGTGGTATAAGACGCCTGTGGACTTAGTAGAAGATAACATATCGAAAATAAATAGGTATTGCTGAAAAAACACCGACCTAGATCCTTCAAAAGGGTGCGCCAGTCATATTTTCACAGTGTACAACACACGTAACAGTCACTGTGATCTTTTGCTGTGAGTATTTCTCTGAACAACGAATCAGATAAAGCAGCTTTTGGTATCCTTACAACCTCTTTCCCAGCACAGTTATAAATTCTGTGTTAATTCTAAATTTACTATTTTCTGATTCTCAGTGTGTAATGCGACTTTATATTTCATGGTAATTTTTGCTCTTCTGTATGCGCACTCATAACCAAGGACGTCTTAAGACTTCTTGAGGTTTTGGACCCCTTCCCACAAATGTGGGCCCTGGGTGGGCTTCTTCGTAAAAGTAGGACTTAGGCCCTTACACAAATGTAGGCCCCGCATATGACCATTAAAAGTAGACAATACAGTTGAACCTGTTTTTGTGCGGTTGATAACAACCGCATAAAAATAACCGCACAAAAAATGTTCAAAAATTTCATGAATTCTTACATATAAAAAGTCAATTCGCCGAAATAATGCAGAAATTTTTTTATGTGGTCGCACAAAAATAAAAGTCGCATAAAAAAGGACCGCAGAAAAACAGGTTTGACTGTACATTGTCAAATACTCGTACAAACACTAACCCGAAACCAGTAAATGTGCATGACTTACAATCACCCTAACCGGCTCAACCGACTGCTGTTTTTTGACTGAATGAGTAATAATGGTGTATGGCGGTAGGCCTAAGCCAATACATGGACGTCGGTCACCTACGTAGCCAATTGACATATCATCCGAAAACCGGAATAACAACCGGAAATAACCCTTGACCTTAGAAATTATTCGAATAACGATCTTATTAAGACAGTCGAGTACGAGATGAGGCCCCTATTGTGACCGAGGCTGGAGCCTGGCCCCTGATGGCACATGCCTTAAGACGTCCTTGTTCATAACCCTTTTATTTAAAAAAAACTAATTTAGACTCCCCTTATATATATATGTAATATTATATGAGGTACACAATTTAATTCATAGATTAAGCACTGAAGCATAATCTTTATACTGAAAATTAAAAGCAAAATATTCAATGCGGGTGGGGGGTGAAGCTGAACCCTCAACTTCTTTCTTGTGTGTGCCCTCGCCGGGTCTTTAGATAGCTCTCTTTTTAGTAATTTCTTGTAGTGGTCTTCAGATTGGAAGAACCTAGAACTTTTAACTAATCATCTCATTTTATTTGATCTTCGGATTCTTTCAGAATTTTGACTGCTGCATTCATGTCAAATGAAAGGCATACGGCGGCTACTGTTATTATATTTCCGTTTTTAAAGCCCTGAGGAAATCGCATTTTCAATTAAAATGATATTTTTTTTCAAAGACCCACCAAAAAGTTTTAAATCTAATTATTTAATGATCTAGTCATTATAAGAGTAAAATTAACTTCAAAATTATGTGTGTTTAATTACTTATTTATAAATTCTTTATTGTTATTTATCACATTACTATAAAAAGAACTGAAATCTTGGATCTCTTAAAATCAAAGGTGTAATAATTACCATTCGCAAAGTATTAAAGGGACACGTAAAAGTAGTTATAAATATTTCAAACGAATTTGAATGGGTCATGAAAAGACAAATTTCTCAAATCATTTAAAATGTTATTTATTTGTTTATCAGTTACAGTCTACATTGTTTATAAAGCTCTGCTTGGTACAAAATTTTTGCTGGTTGTAAAGGTTTAAAAATCAAGTTTTAAATAAAACTTAAAGAAAAATATTACTATCAGTATTGCAATACTAGCAGAAATACCGTGGAATTTATGACCAAACTTTTTTTATAAGTTCCAGTTCTTTTTTTAACACACTTTTATTAGTTTTACCTGTATGTAACGAAATCTTTGAACTCGAATTTTAGCCACTTTAAAAAGTCAAATTAATTCGAAATTTTGCATGCTTGTGAAGAACGGATGACAATACAAAAATTTCCTAATTTTGTGTTCCCTGGTCCTCATCAGGATTATCAGAATTAACGATTTCCCACATTTCCAGATCTGGTGATTAATTCGAGATCCTAATTCCAGATTTGGCGACTAAAAGATTAAGTAACAAACTTAAGCCGAAAACACTCATGTTTAATACAAATAGTGATCTTTTTAGTGAAAAATATCATTGTGAGTTAACACCTTCTATCGCATTAACATTTCTAACTTAGCTGTTCCACATTTTTTTCAGTTGGCTGATCCTACATTTTTTAAGCCAGGCTGTGTCGACACACTGATAGGATGCCAATAGATATTCTAGATTCTAAAAAGTGAAGCATTTACGATAAATTCATCAATGAATAAATGACAGTTTTAAAACCTTTTATTGTAGATCGAACTAAAAAATAAAATAAAAAAATCATAGTTTAGGGTAAACTTAAAAAAAACACGCTTTTATAGTTAATCGAATTAAAAATTAATTCTCTCTTAATATAAGAAAAAATGATTAACGATAAAATTAAAGTTATTGGGGTAAAAGCGTGGGGTGTGCTTTGTACTACATTTTTACTTTACGTTTCGGAATAGGACTACTAAGAAATTATAACAATTAATATCGAGCACACAACACGTTTACCATAGTGACATTAATTTTCTCGTTAATCACTTTTTCTTATATTAAGAATTAATTTTTACTGTTTTGTTCGATTAACTATAAAAACGAGTTTTTTTTAAAAACTATATAATCTCTATTACAGCTTATAACTTAAACTTAAATAAGTATACTTATACTAATATACTATTTCCTGAGTCAATCTATAGGAAGAATATAGTTATATTTAATTTCTTGGTGTTTATGGTTTTTTTTTTCGATATTGGTGTTTTAATTAAATTTAAATTTACGTGTGTGTGTGTGTGTAGAGGAAAGTTAACGCAAATATGAAGAGTGCTTTTAAGTTTAGTTGATCTTTAGTTGTTCTATGCTATTTAGTATTCAATATAAAGATGAAAATAGTATAAATATTACCCGTATGATGACTTTTCAGTTGGATTCAAAATAAAATGAAGAGGAAATCTCTGAATTGTTTTTTTTTTTCACAACTTTAAAGTTGAAGAAGGTCTCACTTAAGGTTTTCAAAAAAATTGTGATTTTAAAGGGAACTACTAAAAAACAGACAAAAAAGATCGTAAATTGACAGATACGTTTGGTTTTTGAGATAAAAATCAATGTAAAAAAAAGTTCAAATTGATTTTCAAGCAAAAAATGTGTGTTTTTTAATATAAGTTATATTAACTTTCTAAAATTACGCACTAAAGAAATAAGAGTCCTAGGATACTACCAAATATCGCATGGGATTTTCGTTTAGTGAGAGAAGTTCAATAGTTCAAAGTGTGAAATTAACTCAGAAAATCTTCAGAAGTTCCTGAATTAGTATTCAGTCATTCTGTCTTGATATTCACCCAGAATTTTGTAATAATTACTATTACTGGTGAAAGATTTTGTGGAGGAACTGATCTTTCAATCATAGTGTTTATGAATAATGTTGATCATATATGTTTGATGAGATTTATATCTGTGACGATGCAGCTGACCACATCACTCTCTAGGATTACCCAAAAGGTCCTCAGACCAATCGAAAGGGATTTTGTCTTTTTAACATGACACAGTGTCCGTCTGGAAAATTTTATCATTGTTTGGATACTTTGAAGTCCTTGAATAGCAGCATTTGGTCTTAAGTAACTGAATATAATCATTTCCAGTCAATTATTATTGAAATTTGACCAGAGGACCATTCTATACTACGAAAAAAACATTCCACGTTATTATGGAGCCCCCACCAGCTTGCACAGAGCCTTGTTAATATTTTGGGTGTATAGATTCGTGGGGTCTGTGTAACGCTCGAACACTACCATCAACTCTTAGCAATCAAAATCGTAACTCATCTGACCTGACCAAGTAACGCTTTTTAAGGCATCTATGGCTCAAATGAGCCAGCGGAGGTGCTGGAGTCATTTTCGTAGGCTTTTAGTAATGACTCTCGAGTTCTTCTGCTGCCAAGTCTCCTATCAACACCAAATATCATTGCATTCTCCTTAGAAACATGTCTATTGGCCATCTCACATTAGTTTGCTTATGTCGCAAGTCTCTACCAATAAATCAACTACTGCATTTTACATAAGGGAAGCTAATGCCTGAAATTATGAATTTTCAGCCTACTCTTGACACTGTCCATCGAAGAATGTTGAATTCCCTAACAGTATTAGAAAGGGGATAACTCTCTCTCATGGGTCTAACTCTAACTAACGTTCCACTTTCAAAGTCTGTTTATTTCACTCGTGTAGCCCTAATCATATCAAAATAATTTTCATATGAATCTTTTGAGGGCATTTAAACGCCCTAACAATGCGCTGCTCATTTTTATATTACTATAAAAATTATGCTACCATCCATATACTTACATATCACTATCTCCTGAGTTTGTACACTTTAATGTATATTTATTTATAGAGTTGTATCCTTAAGATGGAAAAAAAAATCACTAAATACGAAATGTTTTAAAATGATACATAGAACTCTGTCAATCATTTATTTCTCATTTAGATATTTGGTATGCAACATGGAGTAAATTTTACAAAGGTAAATAATAGTTCAATTTAAATAGAATTAAGTATTACAGAGAGAGCAAATATGCTACTACCTTTATACACTGAGTGGCTGGCCAAATTATTATGACCACTTGACGTATATATACATCAGCGTTTTTCAAACTGTGGGGCGCGCCCCATAAGAGGCATGATAACTCTACGATGAGGGTGCGAGAATATTGAAAAGTCGAAAACCAAAGACTATTTTAAAAAATTATTAATTCACTGAATGTAAGCTAACAAAATACATTCTGACATAATAAAAAATAAAATACACATTTACACAGATTTAAACGCTTATAAATGTATCAGTACTCCACAATGTATTTTATAATTAATGAAGAACAAGTTTAATACTTACCAATGAACTCATAGGCTTGTCACATATAAAATTATATACAAAAATAAACACTTATCGATAATTTTTTATACGGCTTATAATTAATCTCTTAACTGCCGATTAAAAGTGAAGCTATTTGCTCCCTAATGATACCGTTTTCCACGTAGGCGAATGTATGTGATGTATTGAAATCTTTGGAAAAACTTTATGGATAGCAGTGTACAGAAAAGATCGTACTTTGGAAAGGCGCATATATACGTCCTGAGAAATTAACACTTTGACGGAGGAAGACATTTATATACGACGGTGGTCCGTAAGAGGTTCAGTGGTATAGTAGCTTTAGCATCAAAGTATAGCAGTGCTTCTGAAACTTTTAGTATTTGCGACCCAATATTCAATGATAATTTTCCTCACGCCCTTTTCCTCCCTCGATACAATAATTATGTATTGAATTCAATAATACAATACTTTGAAGCCAAAGCCACAACACGACTTTAACCTCTTAAGTGCCCCCGGCGTGTAAAAAATTCTCGCTCAGCCAGTGCGTTTATTTCCTTGGATGTATAAATACGTCTTTCCGAAGTACGATCTTCTCTGTGCACTCCTACCCATAAAAATTATTCATAAGGCTTTGGGAATAATAGCTTTGCAATAAAAGGACCTTGACAGTGTTTGCGAAAGATTAACTTATTTCAGAGAACGTTTTACTTATTTTTATTCCTTTTCATCCCCGAGGCATCACATACGTGCGTCTGCGTGGAGAACAGTGGCATTGAGGAACGAATCGTAACTTTTAATCAGCAGTTAAGGGATTAATTCTAAGCCGTTCAAATGATCAAGATAAGTGTTCCTCTTTTTGTATGTAATTTATATATGACTAGCCCATGAAGTCACTGGTAATTATTAAACTTGTTCTTAACTTAATACTGTTAAATTAGTTATAAAATACATTCTGCAGTACTGATACATTTATAAGTGTATTACATCAGTGCAAATGTGCATTTTGTTTTTTATTATGTCAATGTAGTTTTTTTGTTTACTTTCAGTTATAAAAATAACTGAATTAATAATTTTTTAAAAATAATTTTCTGTTTTCGACTTTTTATTATGCTTGCGCTCCCTTGTAGAGTTTTCACTCCTCCTTAGTGGGACGTGCCCCACAGTTTGAGAAACGCTGAAGTATAGTATAATTGAATTCAATATATTGTTATTGTATGGAAGGGCGCAATGAAAATTATAATTGAATATTGAGTCGCAAATATTGAAAGTTTGAGAAGCACTGATATATGTGAATCAACTATAACTTTACGTAGAAATCAGAACAGGGTGAAATAGCAGGAATACAGAACACAGGAATTGTGAAACCACAACTGCACTGTTTTGTCTGTGAAAAAAACAGAGAGGAAACGCGATTAAGTATGTTTGAACTGGGATGAACCAGTACCGTTATAACCAGTACCATCAAAATGGCTGCACGTATAAAGTGTTCGAGAGCAGCAATTATTAATTATTACAGAGAGAGTGGATTCCCGAGCAGAAAAACGGGTCTTCCACTTAGTATTGTCAATGACTATGTTCAAAAGCCTCTACTGCTGTTCTTGAACAAAAGCAGATGTCTCCAATTCCCAAAGGAGCCAATTCCCTATGATCTGATGAATCATCATCAGCATTGACCGCCCGAAGCCGAGCCTTCCTCCGCCATTTAGTGACCGGAATAGAATTGTCCCAACGTAGTCTATGCGTGTTGTAAAAGGCGATTAAAGTAAGCACCAGTGTCAGGGGGTATAGCTGGGCTTCCCTATCTCCAGGGGATTTATAAATTTGGAGACCTGGTCCTCCAGGTTGGGAGTTAGGCGTGGGGCTAAAAACCCCACCTCGTAAAAATCAGCCTGTTTCGAAATCCAAAGTAGTTTTACAATTACTCCTATATATGAAAGGGTGTGAATATGGAGAAAACAGAATGAAAGTAATGTATTACCATGAGAGGCCATGTTATGATTTTCAGGATATCTTCTTGGTATTGTATGGTGATTTGATTCGCGTGGAAGAACGTTTGAAAGTTCATGAATTATTATCACAAATCCAGTACATCATTTTATACTAATAAAGTATTCTATAAAAGATGGATACTCCCAGCAAGACAATACACCCTGTTATAGAGCTAGTATTGTCTCTAGATGGTTAAGTAGCAGATCAAAAACTTTACGTTTCTTAGTTGTCCTGCACAATCACCAGATCTCAATCCGATCGAAAATATACTAGATGAGATAGAATGTGGTATTAGGCAGCTGTATCCAGTACGATCCAATATATTGGAAAATGCATTTAACCGAATATGGTCTCAAATTTTTCTTCCGCCTGCTAACAACTCATACGGTTCATGCTAAAAAGAATCCTTGTTTTATTAAGGATAAAAGGTGATCCAATATTGTATTGAAGAGAGTGGTCATAATAATTTGGTCTCTCAGTGTAAATGATAATGATTAAGACTACATTTTTAATACTATGAGGATTTTCTATCTAAAAACATAACTTGAAATGATTTAAGAAAATTATTTTTGCTTAAAAATAAGGCCCTATGCCATAGAAATTTTAGTGGTTGGAGAAAATGAGAATTAGAATGCCCAAGAGTTTGAGATTAACTCATTTTTACAGAGGAAAGGACATTCTACTGGTTAATTCCGTTTATTTACATAATACATGATTATTTTCCCTGTAGAATTATTCAGTTCTGCAGAAAATTGTGTCCAGTCATATTATAACAAAAATAGTTCACTTTGGTTGCCACGGACACGACCTACTACTCGGACTCAAGAGTCCGGCTGTGGGTGACTTACCAAAAATGCCTTTTGTTTTCCTTGTATTGGCTTTAGCTTCTGTATCTCGTGCGTATTTTTATGAATTGTAATTTTTCTTTCTCTCGTGCTTTTATTATTAATTGTAGATTTTATTTATAAAATTTAACTGTAACTTATAGTTATGGAAAGTTCTGGAACATTACTTAGCTATATATAATTTAAAGAAATATTCAGTTCGTAGGATAAAGTCTTTAGTTGTGACTAGCGAGAGTTGGAAATCATTTTACTTGAATGTCCAATTCTACAGTTGTTTAATCTACGCGACAATATGATTTAGTTATTATATCCTTTGATATAAATCTTTTGAATGATACAATGCTGAAGTATTTTGAAGTTTTGTTAAAAATTTTTTATGAAGAATTTTTTTTGCATACATATACACAATAAGCGGATAATTTTGTAAAGAAGTTTGGCAATTTTTCAAAATAAGCAAAACATCTGTATTCTGTGTGTGAAAACTCTTAACTAACCGAAACGATGCTTTTGGCATCAATGAGTAATTTTTTTCTAATATCAAATAATCTGATCTGATAAATTCAAACACAACACTGTTTAAATATTATTTTTATTAAAAATGTATGGAATAATTTAAGGCAATAGACAATATTCCAAAACTTTTCATTCATTAATATAAGCCCTGTGTTAAATATAAATTATATAATTCCCGTTTCTCTCGTTCTAAAACCCTGTTATGTAATTAACGTTTACCATATCTGTAAAAGTCGTTAGAATACTTCGTAAATAATTCTTAAAGTGGTAGAATGTAATACCTTAGAATGTTATTCAGTTTATGTGTCGAGAAAGGTGTTTGGTATGTACACAAATTTACACAATGTTGTTAAATAAAATAATTGAGAAACATTTATGTCATTGTCACATGCCAAAATTTAGTGACTCACATTTATAACTATTTTATATTATGTTTTACTGAAGCCATTAGCTTTTAATAACTTTTATGTTACATTTTGAGATTTGATATTCATCCATTTATTGTTCACATGAGATTGATTGACTACTGTCTGCGGTTACAGGTATCCTAAGGGAATAGTGAACATTCAGGACGAATTTATGTAATTAAGTGCGCATTTATGATGCATTCGCTGATACGTTATAGTACATTCCAACTGTAATTGCCTGCATTATACGTTGATGAGATGAATTGACTGAATTCAACGTGTTAAACATATCATAAAACTGCCTCTGACTATCAAAATACATTAAGATGACCCATATAATACATACATACTGACAGATGAAGTAAAGATATGAACTCAAATGATCTGTCTTATAAATATGAGTATTGAAATGTGTCTAATTTGAGCATTAGAATACTATGACGAGATTTGTTTAATCGCAATAGCTTGCAATAAAATGAAGGAAATAAGATCCCCAAAAATAATAAGTGATGACGATTATTACAGTTGAACCTGCTTTTGTGCGGTCCTTCTTTATGTGATTTGTTTTGTGCGATTTTTTTTTAAGTGGCATATGAATTTCAAAGGCTTTGACTCAACTGTTATATTTTCTATTAATGTACATTTAACATTTAACTTCAAGACGCTCTGTTCATTTGTTAGAAACAGTCTCCCGACAATGCACGTTCAATTGCTTTCTCTCAACGTGCTAGCAGCACGCGTTGATTGAAAACGAAAATTTCAATACAATGACATTATCAATAATTTGATAGATTACGAAGACGGACAAAAAGAATCGGATTTTTTGAGAGAGGATAAAATATATGCAGAGATCCAGTTTTCCAACAAAAATCTGAAGAACATTTTCATAAAATAGATACCAATTCTGAAAGGTGTTTGAAATTCTAAAAAGAGCTTCAATCATGTATTTGGTTATCGTGACGCGTTTGCAAGCAACTGAACAAACAACTGTAGTCGCAAAAACTGATCATACATTATGATGCCAAAAAATAAATCCCTTGAAATTGTATCTTCAAGTGACGAAAGAGGTTTCGAACTAATTCATTACAGGAAGTCGCGTTCTTTGGATTACGACGAATAACAATGAATAATGTATTGTCATTTTGAAAACTTCTCCATGTATATAATGAGGAGTTTAAATGTTTTAAAAATGCTTCCATGTGTAATTTAATTATTTATCTTGTTTGGAAGTATTTTCTCATAAATTTCGTAAATAATTGACATATTTTCTAAGTGCGACTTTTTTTATGTTGTTATTGTATTTATTGTTGTTTATTGTGTGTTATATGTATTAATAAAATTTTCGAGTATTTTTTTTGCGTGGTTTCTTCTTAGACAGTTCCTATCTACCGCACAAAAACAGGTTTTACTGTATTTTAGGTCATATTTATAGTTGTCTAAGGTGTCCATTTTGTTTGTGGTTTATCCCTCACAGTGGTGTCACTTGATCTCATTGGCATTATGAGTTTTGGCATAATATTAACATATTTAAAATGGAACTTGAATATATTCACCAATTTGCCAACTTTAGCTTCCAACTTAACTTTTTATTTTATTACGAAATTTTTTAGTTATGCTGATCCTAGGCAATTCTTAGCCATGATGATCTAGGACAGCATTACTCAACCTACGACCCGCGTGCCACATGTGGCCCACCGGGCTTTCCTGAGTGGCCCACTCATTGCCCATTGCACAAAAAAATTCAGTTATTTACGAACAATGTATTAAAAATTTAATAGGAAATTCTATCAATCAAGAAATCAAATACATCTATTGTGCTATCGATGTCGTACGGGTATGAATTGAAAGATTTTTTTCTTGTCTATTTGTTACTGTAACAGGTAGTAATAACAAATACCCGTGGAATAGCGAATTGAACTGCAGTATTAACTATTTTATGGGTAAAATTGAGTTTATACTCGTATTAAAAACAAATAATACTGATTTCGGTCTGGACTCTGTCAACACTTCTTTTTGCTGCCGTTCTAAGCTTGATAAATTAATGTTCGAAATAAAAATTAGAGACGATTCATCAAAAGAAAGAGATCAAATTATCAAACGGTTTGGCAGCTTGTTTGTACGACAATGGGTCATGGGTGAACTCAATAAAAAAAGCATAAAACCGAAAACAAATTATTTCATGTGTGTTTGATAGAGATTAATAGAGTATTAAAAGCCAAAAAAGAATGAGTTTTAAAATTTCGATGAATTTTCTACATTTTAAGGGTCAAATATTGCCTTGGTCTTATAATATTTTATTTTTTTAATTCCTACTATTAGCTCACACTCTATATATATTTATTTATTTATTTATCTTGGTGGAATTTTCAATCGTTAATAAAATACATTTTAAAGCATTCAATTGAGCTAAAATTTTATGTACATGATTATTTTGGATGACAATACAATAATTTAATTATAATTAACAAAAATTAATTGATTAAAACTAATTATTTAAAGAAATACAAATACACAGCCACGTTGGCGACTTTGTGACCCTTTTGGCGACTTGTGTCAAAACCTGAAAAGGTTTTTTTTCTCACGTATTAAAGCATTCAGTTGATCTGAAATTTTATAGACACGATTGTTTTGGATGACAATACGATACTTTAATGATAATTAATAAAAATTAATTACCACTTAATGCTGGGATCCTGTCATATGCTGTCATATGCATATATAAGTTTATATTAATTGTAACTATTTAATAAAAAGTAGCTAAAATAAAATTTTTCTTTGTTGATCTAAATAGGAATTGAGACTTAATTTTTTTTATATTACTTGTTTCATTAATCCTCATGCTGCGGCCCACGTGAAATATTTGTCATATGTATGCGACCCGGCCGGATAAGAGGTTGAGAACCCCTGATCTAGGGGCTACGGTTACAAATTCATGGTTGGAGTGGCACAGGTTCAAGTCCGGTTCCGGATGCATGTTAAAAATGTCAAAGCTCAATGTTCTCTCATAGGTGTACTATGGTAGTTTGGAGAAAGGGGCTCCAGCTGAAGAGGTCGTCTTTGTGAATTGGCCGAGGTTTAGAATTATGAGATCCGTCGCCAATAGCCCTCGTGTTGCTTTATAGAACTACTTTAATATAATTATTCTTCTCTCTAGGAAATTCTTGATTAATGTCTTGATTTCCTTATTCTTTTCATATACACTGGTGTGCAAAACTTAAGCAACAGGTGGGTTTATTGCCATAACTTCACGAAAAATCATCTGAGAGACATGAAATTCATAAATGAGGAAGAGTATTATGTACGTAAAGGATGACGAAAGCATCGGCGCTGAAAAAGGAATACAACGCATACGGTATGGAATCAAACAAAAACAAGCTTTATTGAACGCATAGTATTGTGACTCATGATTGTCTATCCAACAGGAAGAACAAGCAGATGTTCCTTAATATGGTATATGCCCTCCGTTACTACAATGGTTGCTTCGCACCGTCTCCGCATACTCAGAACCAGCTGGTGCAACATTTCTTGAGGTAGGAGTGCCCATTCCTCAATCAACATCTGTTTGAGTTGTTGGTTGTACTCCGGATGATGTGAGCGTGTCAATACGTCTCCCCCAAAACATCCCACATGTTCGATGGGATTTAAATCTGGGAGCATCGCTGGCCAATCCATTCGAGTGATATCTTCACTTTCCAGCAGCTCCTCAACAGCAAGAGTGCGATTGGCAGTGCATTGTCATCCATAAAGATGAAGTCTGGCAATGGCACCTCGGAAAAGATGCAGATGGGGAAAAGTACCTCCTCACAATAGCGATCCCGGTTACAGACCCTCTGTCGAAAATGGGAAGCTCAGTTCCGCCGTTCAGCATAATGCCAACCCAGACAAGAACTCCAGGATCACCGTAACGATGTCTTTCCTGATGTTACTGGGATAAAACCGGGTCCTGATCTCTCTCCAAATCAAAACGCGTTGAGAATCGCTTCTGGTACTGAACCGACTCTCATCCGTAAAGAGAGCACGACTCCATTGATCAGTTGTCCAGTTTTGTGTCTCTGTCCCACTGTAAACAGTGGCTTCGGTGGCCATCTTTCAACGGGAGGCAGCGTTCAGGACGGCGGTTGAACAGGCTCTCTTTGTGAAGGCGTCTGGCCACAGTAAACCGCTACACTTGTCGACCTGTTGCTGTACAGAGTTTCTGAGCAATGGCGCCTGCTGATTGCTGTCGAATTTTTTTCGCCTGCAGGATGATATATCAGTCATCCCCTGCAGTTGTCGTCCTCGAGCGGCCACACCAACCTTCTAACAGCTGTACCTGTCGTTTGGAACGCTTTCCAAGCGCGCGAAACGACACTTTGTTGATTCCGAACTCTGCAGCTACACTGGTGACAGTACGCCCCTCCTCCAGCTTTCCGATCATTCTTCCAAGTGTGAAGTCATCCAGATGATTTCTTCTAGCCATATTTCACGAACTGACCCTGGCACTTGCAGAGAATTGGTGAATTGGTTCCGTCCTTATTTCATTCTACTGTTGAGCACCCGACCGACATCACGGGGTTTTGCGTACGCTCACATCGCTTCTGAGTTTTGTTCCGATATTTGCATACGCATGACGTTTCTACTGAATTACGTGTTTCCCTCCGATCTCCGGGCCTCCTTTTCTGTTTCATGGCTATCTGCAAATTTTTTCATTTTGCTTGTTTTTTACACCAGTGTAATTTGTTGTTTAGAGAGTGGAAATTGTGATTCATTCTTATAAACTTGACCGAGGTTCAAAATTACAAGGTTCGTTGTCAATGACTTTAATGTAGCTTACGAATGTGACGTTAACGAATAATTATTTTTTTACTGAAGTAGGGTACGCAAATATGCTAAAACAGGAAGTGAACCACTTTTTTCTAGTTCAATATATTCGAAATATTTTCTTTTTTTGTTTTTTTTTAAAAAGATATTTAAAATTTTACTGGGATTACTGCTTTCGCAACCTTCGTGCCCTCGATAAAGATCTCCAGTTGGAAGATTTATTAAATTTTTTTGGGTCCACATAGGCTCAAAAAGGGGGGGATAATGGTTTTATTTACATGACCCCAAGGTCAAAACTGTTTTTGTCTGGTAGGGTTCAAGCACTGGCGTAGCAGTCCCGGGGTCCTTTTCAAAAATTTTTGGGACCTTTTTTTGGGGGGTTTAACATTTTATGATTTTTTTCTTGCTCATTTTGGGGCCTCTGAAGTTTGGGGGCCCCGTATCATTGATACGGCTCATACGGTGGTAGCCACACCCTGTTTCTAACCCTGTTGCCACTATAAATCCGCCTCTTGGAGGGATTGATGCGTGTTAAATCTGTCGAGGCTCCAAATAATTACTTACGTGTTGGGTGGCAGTTCAGATGTCGTAATTGTCACTTGATAACGGTTTCAAAGTTGCGAGGTCCGTTGCCAGTAATTCTAGTGTAGGTTCAAAGTGTGACGTCAATAAACAATCAATACAGAGACTGTAAAAATGACCAATTGGGATCGCTTGGTCCCATTACACATATTTTGTAAATTTTGATACATTTGGTGTATTTATGTCTTGTAATAACTATTATATTTCCAATTTCTTATCTCTTATTTTTCGTAATGGGTCTTGTGAGCTGAAATACATGGTATAGGAATAATCAAAGATATAGTGTATTGAATTTCAACCAACATCACAAGGACAATATGGAATGCTTTTATTTTCAAATCGGTTTAAGTATGATAAGAAAGACTAATACTTGATCAAGAAATATGTTTGGTGTTTGTGTTTCATATCTTTAAATTTAATATTAACCTTTAGTTAGGAATTATGTAAGGTTTCCAATGAGAAAGTTATTCCAATATGTCATGTTGTATAGTCTTTAAGCGAACTCAAAAAAGGGCATAGTTTTGTGAATAAAAAAGTAGACATCGTGAACTACTGAAAACCTATGAAACCTATGAAAAAACTTTCACCCAAAATTTTAACCATAGATATTGTGTATTTAATTAGAAATAGGTTAAATTAAGACTAGTTTTTATATTGTGAAATATAAAGTTCCATTTAAATTTCTTTTCTTTACCTAAACTAATTTTAATTGACTGTTTATATTAAGTAGTAATTACAGATACACACAGTTGAAAATACTGTTTCATATTGTTATATCGTAGGCTTTAATCAATAGTTCTTTTTGACTAATTTATTTGCTGATGTGTTATCGTCTGTTGTTAAAGTTATGTTGCTTAAGTTGGCATCTTTTGTAATTATTCTAAATGTTTGCTTTTTGCAGTAGGAAAAAAGAATTATAATTCATAACTAACGCTGGTTGAACTTAATATGTAATTTTTTAAAATGTTTTCGAGATATAACTAATTCATCTGGAGATCGTTTAGATCATTTTTGAGTGTTGATAAGAACAAAAAACCCATGAACTCTATGAACTTCGTCTGTTGTTAATCACAAGACTTATAAGATAATTTTTTGTCCGTGTATTGATATATTTCATTGTATTTACTTCCCAATTCTGATCAATTAACTATTATCCCATTTATAACAATTGTATTGATTTTATTGTCTTTTTAATACTGAAAATGCAAATTATTTAAACTGAAAGAACCAAAAAACTCATAATTTATTCTTGTGTAAGCATCTGGATTCTTAAAACTGGTTGAAAAATGTTCGAGTTCGATCGCTAGTGATTGGATCTTGAACAATTTTTTAAAACAGGCTTGCTACGTTATGGTAACAATAATGATTTTAATTTTTACTGGATCTTAATTTTTTTTTTAAACGGGTTTTTTTTTTTTAAAAAAATACTTTTTTTTTTTTAAATTATATTTTAAGAAGTTTTTACATGTACTGAAAACTATTATTTCTTAATAAGGTTGGCTTACATACTATCGTAACAATGCCAACTTACAAGATAACTTACCAAATTGCCAACCCCGATTTCAAACGTGTCGTAGGTGCGGAATTGGTAACCATGTACTTCGTTTCATATTTCTTAAGTTTGCCGCCTTACTACTCGTTGATATGGTAAGCTCGAATGCTAAAATGTGAATCTGGGATTTACCGAATTTTAAATAATAAAATTAAATATCAATTTAAAAATAATATAGTTATAACTATATTATTATTATATATATTATTATAATATAAAATTTATAATAATAAAATAAAGTTGAGTAAAATGAAAGAAAAATTAGCTATTCTTTTTCTTTTATTATTTTCTATTTGTAAATCTGTATTGTTTTTCATATAGTATGTTTTGATTATGCACTTCACATATTCCTGTCAACGTATTCGATTTTTAGAATTTAGTATAGCCAATATGATTGCGAAGTACGCAAGTACCATAAAATTCTAATTGAAAAAAGTGTCGTTATAGAGAGGTGCTTTATAGAGAATAGTCAGTGAATCTCAAACTTTCAATATTGGCAATCCATATATTTTTCAATCATAGTTTTCATTACCCCCCATCCCCATAAAATGACACTGTATTGTTTTCAATAATAATGAATTTCGACCTTTGACACTTAAGATACAATACGACCTTAAGGTATCCGACTACGTTCGGAACCGTGATTTTAAAAAAGCGCATAAATGGATAATTTTCATGATATTTAGTGTCACTTAGATTAGAATACATTTATAAAATTGTTTTAAGGACATTATGACAAAAAAATATTTGAATACAATATTTCGGCAAAAAATTAACTTAGAATAATCTCTTTTCAAAACGTTCTCCTTTTAGAAAAAAGGTTAAAAAATAATAATATTTTGCTTAGATAAAGTAAACAATTCTCCAGAGAGTCTGAACTAGGATGTTTGAAAAATTCACATTATTTTCAGAGTTACCACCCATTGAAATAATTATATATCGGCGTTTTTTTTCTAAAAATTCCCCCTCTGTTGAAGTAAAATATGGATAAATCCACTTTTAAGTTATATGTTTCGAAAATTCTAGTTCAGCCTCTGTACAGAGGTCTGATCTATATACAGACAAAATATTATTATAATAGAAACATTTTTCATAAAAGGAGAATGTTTTGAAAATGGGTCATTCTATGTTCATTTTTTGTCAAAATATTGTACTTAAATCATTTTTTTATTGTAATACTGTTCTTAAAACAATTTTATATACGTTTTCTAATCTAAGTGACACTAAATATCATAAATATTATCCATTTATACGCTTTTGAAAAATCACGGTTCCGAACGTAGACGGATACCTTTATTATTAACTTTATAAGTTATAAATGTTTAAGTAATTAATATTTTAAGTAATAAGATAAGTGTTATGTGTTACTTTTCATAATTCAGAATGTATTTTGTTTTACTTCCTTTCAGTAAATCAATATATTTTTTAAATAATCTTTTATATATTTTCGACTTTTCGATATGTTTGTGTCCCCCACGTAGGATTATCACGCCCCCTGGGGGAAGGGTGCCCCAGAGTTTGAGAAACTCTAGTATAAAGTAATAACTTGAGATTATAATGATGATTAGAGTGTATATTGAGAAGTGTTTTGTTGATGAGTCAAACTGACACAAGTTTGCTGCATTGCCTTTAATCAACTATCATAACACAGGGAAACAACAGTCAACAACACATATGTTCCACTGCCCAACATTTTATTCGAAGCAAACAAAAGATCAACATACATTTTTAAATGAGATAAAAAAAATGAATAAAAATACATTTCAAAAACATCCATAAAGAGTTAAAGAGAGATGCATTGCCAATATGCAAACAATAATTCTTAACATAAGTCCATTATAACTCTACATATTATTGTTCATACATTCCTTTTTGAATTGACAAATTAATCATACATTTGAAACTAAACATTTAATCACATTTCAAAAGATTCGGAGAAATATTTCTTATATTATATTCATTAAATCATTATCTGATGATTAATATTTATCTAAGAGCGAATAAATTTCATTAGAAAAATATTTCGTTAAATTTATGTGTTCTTATAGCCATTAATATTTCCAAAGAATATGTATATTTTTTGATATATCATTTTTATTTTACATATGCACAATGTTGAAAAAAATATAATGAATCTACAATTGAAGAAGCAAGCAATCAGACAGTGGATTATATTATACGGAATACAGAATGTACAGAGACAATAAATGATGAAAACTGATGACAATAACACACAATGACTCAAAGTCTAACTCATGAACAGTGACTGCAATATTTTGTACTGGTTAATTAAAAAAAGGCTTTTTGCCCATAATATTCAACATAATTCCATAATGATTAATAAATTACAGTTTACTTTAAGTTTTCGTGATTAATTTGAAAATAGAACGAACTTTGATGTAAAGTCCCAAGAAAAAAATGAATTAAAAGTAATTCTATTAATTTCAATGCGTTCTTATAATTGACTTATAAACTGTTCCAAGAAAACTTGGTGATGCTTTGATTAGCTTATCCTTAATTTGAAAAATGGAGAAGTTATAAGAATTAAATTTCTCTGAAAACCCTGTTTACGATAAATCACTATTCATAGCTTACTTGAGTCATTGGGCCTGTACATCAATATTCAAAGGGCCAAAAGGCAACTTTACCCCTAATAACAAAACAAATACAAAAAGAATACATAAATTATCACTTCATACGTTGCATTAGTACATTATTAAAAAAGTATTTTACTCATTATTTTTCTTAAGAAAAATACGTGTTATATAATATGCTATAAATTTACTGCATAAATATTATGTATTTTATACATTGATAATATAAAATAGATGAAGTTTATTAATAAATTCAAAGTCTTAATACAAATATAGTTTTAAATCTTTAAAAATAATGAGCAAGGAATTTTTAATCACATTTGTTCTTTTTTATAAGTTTTTATTTCAATATCCCTTCATTAAATGCAAATATTTTTCAATGTATAGTTTATTTGAATTTAAATTAAATCACATGTTTTTTTTTAAAAATACACACAAAAAAAATATTTAATCAAGAGGAAATTTCAATAGTACAATTGATTGCCCTTTTTTAGCGATATTACAAAATAAACAACGTACAATTTTTAATATTTTTAATTCTATGAAATTACGTGGTACTTTAAGTGTGTGTACATAAGATATTTAGGCAAAAAAACACAAATACACAGCAAAAAAATACAATCAAGAGAGAGATTCACGTCAAAAGCTCGTTTTCAGAACTTTTTTTTTTAAAAAAAAATGCAAACAAAACACACAGCTAGTGAGAGAAAGTTGCCTTTTTTCGCTCTCGCACAGACGAAACACTTACAGATACGGTAGAACATTTATTTGGTGAGAATAATTACATTTAATCCAATAATTTATTTAAACAATGTGCCCGTGGCTTATCTCAGTTGGAGGGGGCATCAGAAGGGTTCTCGGCGTGCCACAGGGGGTCAGCTCGTCGTCCGAATCGGAGTCGCAGGGAAGGGCTTCGGCCGCCCTTGCGCTCCATCTGGTGGTTGTAGGCGGAAGCTGGGGCTGCAGCAGCGGCCTCGTTCCGAATCAGCAACTCGTACAGGTCGCGGAGGTCTGGAAAAAAAACGGAACCAGAATAGGGATGAACGTCATAATATGTCTGTTGTAACGCCCCATCTGCAAAGCAAAATTGCATCGAATAACAAATACAATTTTATAAATGACCTTTGACCTGATTGGAATACAAAGAACAATAAATGCAAGATATAATTGCAACTGATTATTATATTATGGTGAGATTATAACACAGGGCAGGGATGCCAAACCATTTGCACGCATGCCATTGATTGCACGTGGCACAATATTTTGGGCACTCCCCGATCAAAACGATCAATCGCGAATGATTCTTCAATCGAGGAATTTTCAGTGAGATTTTCTCATTCAAAGAATATGACATTTGCTGTTGCTTTTTCAAATTGACCGCATGAATTCATTGCCTCTGCTGTGGTAATTACCGTAGCCAAAGCATTCTCAAACTTAGTTTCAAAATTTGAATAAAGGGCATTTAAAAGTTGAATGTAGGTTAAAACGTCATTTTCCTGCCAGATTGTCTGTGGCCAATTGAGAAACTGAGAAAATTCGGATTATTCTTTTAAAATTAAAATTATTTGGTTTAATAAGAGCCACTATCATAGACCCTCATTTACACCTCATGGACCCCCAACTTATTTATTCATGGACATGGACCCTTAACAGGTCATCATAGATCCCTGGGGATCGATATAGACCACAAAGGGAATCACTGGTTTATCAAATTTAAACCTGCAACTCATATTCAGCGTAAATGGCGCACCACCACATAAGAGTTTGGAAGTGAGAAATGCCCTCCGGAATATAGATGGAAAGAAGTCCAACGCCGTGGCCACCTAGATCTCTAGTCATAGCAATTTTGGACTTTCTTTTATAGGGGAACATGAAAATCATAGTTAACCAATCATCAATTAGTAACATGGAGGAAATGAAAAGTCGAATGACAGTGGACATTCAAATTACTGATTTTGTGCAATACTTCATAGAACGTGGCTAGAAATCTTTAAAAACTCAACACGTTGCACGCAACTATTGATGCTCACATTGAAATCGTACAATAAAACAGTGTAAAAAAATCTTTGATATTTTCTTTGTGTAACAAAAAAAAATTTTAAGTGAATATCGACTTTGTTTTACAATTAATGTTTAAATTTAATATTTTGTGCAATTAATATTTTAACATTTTTTAATTAATAATTGTATTAATTTGTATTGTATAGTCACGCTTTTCGAACACCCAATATTACGAGAAGATTGGCATTACTGAATATATTAAGAGAACAGATTCTAAAATTTCATAATAATCCATTATCGTCCCAAAATGTATGGTCAATAATAATTATGATTTTAAATCCCCCAATTCCTGGAATGTCAAATAAGAAAAATTAGTTACATCAAACGTAACGAGACTTTAAAATACATCAAGTAGCATAGTATAAAAACAAGTAATATAAAAAAAAAATTATGTCAATTCTTACTTAGATCAACAAAGAAAAATTTTATTTTAGCTACTTTTTATTAAATAGTTATAATTAATATGAATATGTATATACATAAGACAGAATCACAACATTAAGTGGTAACTAAATTTTATTAATTATCATTAAAGTATCGTATTGACATCCAAAACAACCGTGTATATAAAATTTTAGTTCGATTGAATGCTTTAACACGTGAGAAAAAAACTTTTTCAAGTTTTGACCCAAGTCGCCAAAAAATGATGCCAATTGGGTGTGTATTTGCAATTCTTTAAATAATTAGTTTTAATCAATTAATTTTTATTAATTATACTTAAATTATTGTATTGTCATCCAAAATAATCAAGTATATAAAATTTCAGCTCAATTGAGCGCTTTAAAATGTATTTTATTAACGACTGAAAGTTCCACCAAGATAAATAAATAAAGAAAGAAATAGAGATTGTTAGATATTAGTAAGAATTGAAAAATTAAAGAACTAGAGGTCAAATAGTGCCTGATCACGTGATTTTGGTTCAAATCTTTGAGATTTATCGCCACTAACTGCCAAAAGAAATGTTAATTTAAACCGATAAGAATAAAATGATTAAGTCAACATTCGAAAACTAGCGCTTGATTTTTACACATCACAGCTAAATAAATAAGAGATATGCAGCTTAATATGGGCACAGCAGGCCTTGGCTCTCATGGGCTATTGCGCCACTGAGTTTAGTTTAGTTTACTGCCTGGTACTAAAAGGATGAAAAAGGAAGATTGTCTCTTAATTTGTTTTAATTAATTAATTTTGTACGATGCAATATGATACTGACTACAGGTTTTTTAATACTGAAACACATTTAAGTTATAAATGCATGTAAGCAGGCCTAATATTTTTTTTTCTTCCAGTGAGGATATTAGAACACAGTTTGATTCAATATTGGCCCCACTCTTTCATTATTTCTCATGTATTAATGATGAATGTGATAGTTTTTAGTTTAATCCAGATACGAAAATCAAGTCTCTACAATAAGTTTTGAGTAGGTATGGCACTGATATTTGAGTCGCTCGGAAACCAGTAAGGTTAAGACCATTTTGTGATATTTACTGATTTTTGTAAATTTTGATAAAATAAATAATATTCTTCTTAGTTATTAAAAAATTTACTCGTTGCTTCTTTTTTCTAAGACCTAGAAAAATTACTAAAAATCTAAAGAAATAAAATGTAAAAGAAACTAAAAATTAGGCTGGATGTTAATTTTTAGTCCGACATAAGAGCGGGATTTGAAAATGGATCATTAGAAGAAATAGCATCTCAGAAACTTGATCAAAGCCATAACTGCCGTTGGTGAAGATCAAAAGCTTTGCAATTAGGGAAGCTGAAGTTATTGTGAAATCCAGTTCTGATTCGCCAATCCAATAACACGAGTTGTTTCACGCTAAATCCAATTGAAGCTCTTAGTGCTCACATGATGAAGTGTAGGTTTCAATGAAAAATATATCTGCTGAATCTCATCATCTAACGGAGATTCGAAATGATGCCCACATTTCTTTCTACCTGTCTTGTTGTTTTGGTGAAACTTTAATAGAAACCATATCGACCTCTTAATATTGTTGGCTAAAGCTTTGCCCATTATAAATAGTTTTAATCTCAGTGATATTAAATAGAAATATGTATATATGCACCCATTTTTAGAACAAGTTTTTTACTTGCAATTCTATCAAAGGTACATGAGTTAATTAAATATGTATCATTAAAGAAATTAGTCTTGTTTTATACCTTGAAACTTCCTTCACTTCTTTATGTAATCAGTACCTAGATTTAAGGTATACGACTACGTTCGAACCGGGATTTTAAAAAAGCGCATAAATGGATAATTTTCATGATATTTAGTGTCACTTAGATTAGAATACATGTATAAAATGGTTTTAAGAACATTATGAGATAAAAAGAAAATTATTTAAGTACAATATTTTTGCAAAAAGTTTACTTAGAATACACTATTTTTCAAAACATTTTCCTTTTATAAAAAATGCTTCTATAATAAGATTTTGATTATATAAAGCAAAGACTTCTCCAAATATAATCTAAACTAGGAGTTTTGAATAATTCACATTATTTTTAGAGTTACTACTAATTGAAATAATGATCGGCGTTTTTTTTCTTTAAATTTCTTTCCTCTGTTGTAGTAAAATATGGATAAATCCAACTCATATTTATTCAACTCATAAGTTATATATTTCAAAAATTCTAGTTGAGCCTCTTTACAGAGGTCTAAGAAAAATATGGTAAATGTGTGCTAAAAGCAAGATCCGGACTATCAGTGTTTTGTTTGAATGCAATGAACATAAGGCTTAGTGAACTAGTGGCAGTACAGTATAAAATGAGAAGTCTAAGGTCATGAACAGATACAACGAATGTTGAAATAAAAGTGGTGATTATGCAAAGAAAGCTTCAAGGTATTTTGAGTGTTTTCTTACAATAAACATCGTTTTTTTGATTTTGTGTAACCAAACGATCTTTATTTTCTGGATGACTTTCGTATTTATTTGGTAACTTGGAACAGCAACTATTTTATTTTTCAAACTTTTAAGTTAATTTTTATGTTTTCTAAGGTTTACTGTTATAATTGTAAAACGTAATACTGTCGTAAAAATATAATTTACTGCGTATTGCAAAATTATAAATGTATAATAAAAAATGCAATTAGCATATCAACTAATAATTGTTTAATTTTTCTCTGTTACTATGGCATGTTACACTGAAAGGTAAATTTCATATTATAATCAGTCGAATGAGTTATTTGACGGAATATTTACTATTCTGAGATACAAAACATCAAAATAAGAATGATGTCATGATGCCAATATTATTCGATTTACTTTCTCAGTATAAGACATCGTTCTTTCATGCTGTGATTGTAATATTGGTAACGAGGAAAATGTAGAACATGTGTTCTTTCAGTGTTCCAAGTATGTCAAAGAAAGAAAGATTCTAAGACTTGTTCTCAAGGGACTTAATAGAAATTGTGTGGCCTCCAATTTTTCACCAATTTCTTTCCACCAGAAATAATTTTAAAAAGTTCTTTGATTTTGTGGTAAATCCTTCATAATCTCATTTTTTTCCTTCTTTCCTTTGTAATGTGTTATTAATACTTACTTCTGTGAGCCTCGTGTGATACTTTATGGTGTACGAGGATTTTACAATTGTTTTCAATAAAAATATATAACACATCACTTCACACATTGTCCTAACACAGGTTGTGTTTATAACAGGACAACAAGTGGTGCAGTTTCTTGGATTAATTGTTAAGCAAACAATAAATCATAATCATGCAATCTCATTATATATTTGTTGCACTACTATAACAATATTTAAAGAGAAACTATGCTTCACTCAAAAATTAAACCAATCAAAAATTTCAAAAAATGGTTAGGACTATTGTTCATATTTTAATGCTCGGTCCCCCACATATACTAAAATTTAATAAAATGACATACATACTTTATTATATTTTATTGAAAAGTATAATAAACTTTCCCATTCATAAAACTAAATGACCCTTTCAATTTTAAATCTGAAATATATTTTATTTCTTTATTTTATAAATTAAAACCTTAACACATTAATATTACATAACATAGCAAACATTGAGGACGCCATTTCGAACTATTTTAAATCAAGAAAATAGCCACATACATCAGTAACTACATCAATTATATTGTTATCTCCACAAATAAACATTCCGAACAAAAATATTCGCCTTGGCGTGAATGTATTATTTCATTCCTCCAGAATATACATATGAATATGCAGCATTTAATCATTCCGTTCAAAATAAGAGGAAAGGAAAAATTTTGTGTTTATGCCCAGCCCCATTCATTGAAAACGCAATCCGAACAATTCCATTTAAACATCGAGAGGAATTCAATAACTTTCAGCGGAGATGCAGCCCATTTGGTAAAGGAGGATTGCTTTTCCAGAGCAGAAAGTCATTTTCAGTCCCTTTTGGTAATAGAGGACATCGGAAGTCGCTGAATGGAGTTAGTTCCCTCTCATCTCAGAACTGATTGTTTCTGTTTGCAAATGCTTCAGCCGTCTCTCTTTGCTCTTGGCCGAAGAGCTGGGGCTCGGTATCGCACGGATCATTCGGTCACTCGTGGGAGGAGCGGAAGTTCTCGTGGCAATTAAGAAGAAGCAGGGAAAATTATTTGAGAGGAACTCTTTTGTGAAATAAATACATATTTCGAAGGAAGTTGTAACGAATCGTATGAGTTTTGTACAAGTCGTTAACACAAGTTGTTCTGAATGATGCGTTCTAATTTAATCACACAGACTGGATATTGATATTGCTATTTCGAAATATTAAATTTTCACAACGAATAAGGAATGCATAGGATGATATACCTTGACTTATTTTTCCTTACTTTTTTCTCATGTAAACATGCATCAGTGTCATTAACATCTATTCCCCCCCCTTAAATTATCATTATTAATTTTTCTTACAATTAACGTGCATCAACCTCTCTATCCGGAGGCTCATCTGTGGAGTCAGAGATCGAATCTCCGCGGCTCAGAAATGCCGGCCACAAGACTAAAACGACCGAAAAGGTAATGAGAAACGCATCAACAGTGTGAAAATTCTTAAATTTTTAAAATAATTTACAAGAATATAATACGTTTTCCAGTGTAAATCTTATATTACATTGAGCATTAGATTTTTTTATGGAATGTTATTTTTATATGGATCATTTTATTATATGGAAGTAAAAATACTAAAGCATAAAATTTGGCTGCAAAGGAGTACAATTCAATTAAAAATTCTTTGTCGCCTTTTTTATGTTTAAATATTTCAAATAAGAAGCGAAATAAAATTGCAAAACGTAAATATAAATAAATAGTTCTATTTGTTTAGTTATGAAGATATATTTTGTAGAATTTGATATTTCAAACATCTTTACTCATTAAAACAAACCAAAACAGATGGCATTTAGCATTATGAGACGGTTCCCAAATTGAACATATATTTGCTTTTGAACGATTAATGATAACTGCATTACCAAAATATAATGCACACATACATTACAAAATGCATATATTACATTAAATCTTCAAAATTATTTATTTCAAGAAAAAGAATTTTTTTTTTAAATTTTTAGTTTTCCTAAATATCCTAATAGCACCATAAATATCAAATGCCATTTTTCTCCATTTGGTTCCATATGAATTCCTTATTTATTCTTTCTTTCCCTCACATACAGTAAATAAAAAAACTACTTCAACAAATACTCAATTTTTTTTTCATCTGCATCTTGCTTTTAAATAAATTTCCCAGCGCATTTATCACGGTTGACAAGTTCTTTGCTTCCCGGTAGCATTTATAATGCTCACGGTGAAATCATTCTAGCATAGTGGAAGAAAAAACACACGCGCAGTAGAAAAAGAGATTACCAGACAGATTTTTTTCCCTTTACTTCCGAATAAAAGAATTTAAAATTAAGAGCTCGTGGTTTCGCTTTCTTTCCCTTTTTTGTTTGCTAACCTCAGCGAAAATTGCTCTCGGTGGATTCCAGATACTTATCATACAGTGTTTATAATGAAATGCCGTTTGACATTTTAAAATACTTAAAATCTAATCCTCGCTTATGGCCTTGAAATTATCATTTGAGAGAAATTGTGCTTAAAATCTAGTAATTTATGTGGGAGTGAGATTTATATTAACGTCTCAATATAAAGCAACACACACTAGGGCAGGGGTGGCGAACCCTTATCGATAAACGTGTCATTTTTTCTAAAGAGATATTTAATGAGGTATAGATGTGCCACCAAATAATTTTGACTTGTGATTACTGGAAAAATAATAAAACTAAATACTAACAACTCAAAACTCTTTATTTACTAAGAAAAAATACCTTTTGCAATGTATAGCTGTAAATGCTTTAGTTATACGTGTAATTCAAATTCAAGTAACGTTAGTGTGACTTCTGTTGTTGTAGACTGGATGAAAAATAACTTATATTAGGATTTAAGATGTATCTTTTAGAAGAATGCATGCTGAATTGGAGTCATCTGCCCAATGGTTTCTAAGTAATTAATTATTTTTGTTGTGGTTCACTTTTTTTAGAAGAGGATTTGTGATTTGTTTCAAAATGCCTTTTTACAGATGATGCTCTGCATACCACTGTTCCAGAACATAAAACACACACCACATTCTCACCTTTACTAATAATGCCATATTTCTAGTTTCACCAAGTTTGAAATTCTCTGTTACACTTACTAAGTTGCAATTTTTTTCTTTTGCTGAACTAGCCATATTAAATAAGTTAAAAATCGTAAATATAAACAAATAAACTTTAAAATGCAGTTGTGTCAACGAAATTGACTATGCTATGTGTAGAAAAATTTTGGATCATAAGCAACTGTAGTCCACGACAGAACTAAGGCAAGACAATTACAAACGAGGGTGCTCACCGCCGCCCTGGGGCCGATCACTCGCGTTTGTTCGTAATACTTCATAGTGAATTTTGTTATTTTGAAATAAAATGAAAACCATTTTAATCACTGGCTTGCCCAAAATATTGTGTCGCGTGTCATTGATGGCACGCGTGCCACTGGTTCGCCATCCCTGCACTAAGACTATTAATAACGGCCCTTGTAATTTGGAACCCCTATCAAGTGACGAGCCCGACATCTAAGCTTTCACTTCAACTCTCTCCAAACTACCTGATCATGCTAAAAGGAGTACTGTTAGCTCGACAGATTTAACGCGTAATTTGGTGGATCTTCAGGGACATCATGACTCGAACCCGCGACACTCCGTTCACGAGTTCGTGATTATAACCACTAGACTGTGCAACGGCTACCATAAAATTCAAGATATCTGTAAAATGATTTAGTGATGTAGAAATTTTGCATTATAGTTGAAATGCAATTCATTTAGATTTGCATTAAGGTATCCGAGTACGTTCGGAAACGTGACTTTACAAAAGCGCATAAATGGATAATTTTCATGATATTTAGCGTCACTTAGATTAAAATACATATATAAAATTGTTTTAAGGAAATTTTGACAAAAAAAGATATTTTAATACAATATTTTGGCAAAAAATTAACTTAGAATAACCTTTTTTCCAAATGTTCTCCTTTTGTAAAAAGTACTTCTATTGTATTAATATTTTGCCTGTATTCACCTCAGACCTCTATACAGAGGTTCAACTAGAATTTTTGAAATGCATAACTCGGAAGTTGATTTATCCATGTTTTACGAAAACAGAAGGGAGAAATTTTAAAATACGCCGATAATTATTTCAAATGGTTGTAACTCTGAAAATAATGTGACTTTTTCAAAAATCATATTTGAGCCTCTGTACAGAGGTCTGAGCTATATACAGGCAAAATATTAATACAATAGAAGCATTTTTTACAAAAGGAGAACATCTGGAAGAAAGGTTATTCTAACTTAATTTTTTGCCAAAATATTGTATTTAAATACATTTTTTTTTGTCTTAATGTCCTTAAAACAATTTTATACATGCATTCTAATCTGTGACACTAAACATCATGAAAATTATTCATTTATATGGTCTTGCAAAATCACTGTTCCGAGCGTAGTCGGATACCTTAAAGCAACTCAACTAACAATCTAGCAAATGCAAATTTAATGCACTTTGGCTTAAACATACTACCTAATTTTCTGTTCCATTACATTTTTAATATGTAATGGAAAAATTTTTGACATGATTTAATTTGTGTAGTATTATAACAAAATCTCCTGTATACTAAAAGTGACGTGATGCCTAGTAGTCAAGGTCACAGATTCGAGACCGGCGTGTTATGAGTTCGAAACTGGTATCTCTGAAGACCCACCGTGTAATAGGGGGTCGCTGCACGTTAAATCTTTGAAGGATCAAATGTACTCCTGTGATGTGGTGTGGAAGTTAGGAGAGAGGGATGCTCAGGTGTCGTCCTCGTCACTTGACCATGGTTCAAAATTAAGTGTTCCGTTTCCAATATCCCCAGTGCAGCTTTTTAGCACGACGTTACTCATCCCTGAAACCTTTATATATTTTTAACATCTTTTGCTTTATAATTAAAGATTCCTATACAGAGTAATTAGAAAAATGCTTATATACAAACACAAGAAATAAATCATATAGTACAACCATTCATACGAATTTTAAGCATTTTGGACATTATCATTACAATTTAAGATTTTTTCCAGCTTCATTTTTACCTTCGTGAATATAAGACAATAAGGCTGTACAGAATAATTGTACTGTAAAGGAGTGAATAATGTATAGTTCAGTTTACTCAGTTCCTCACCAAATCCAATCCATTTACGTTTAAGATACTAATTTTTTGCTATTTATTCATCTATCTTTTTCGATGGTTTCTTCACCCAAAGAGTAAGCCTTAAAATCTGGAAGTATTACTTTTGCTCTTTAAGGCTGTCTTCGGTTAATGTTAATGAATAGGACCAGAATTTTGAACATTTTCTCAGATATAAAAGAAAGTAAACATTAATATGATATTCTGGCTTCACTATCCTTTAGAGAGCAGAATTTTTTTTTTTATCATACTTCCCGCTTTTAACCGAGTTGATTCATTTTTTCTGGTATAAAATGTGTTATCGCGTTTTATACCGTAATGTTAAATGAAGCTTTGCCTTCACGTATTATAACAAAAAAGAAAGTATTCATGGAATATTTTGGCACTTTTTAAAACACTATATTGTTAACAGAGGTATGAGTTATAATATTGCAACTTTCATAGAAATTGAGGCATTTTTTTCTTTCCGAAAATGTACTTCGCGTTTAGTTCAAGCTCTCGTACTTTTATCAAAGACAGCCTTAAGTATTAATCTTTCTCCAACAAGGGAATATAAAATCATATATATAGATATATAATGACCCTACGAAAAATAACATTTTATTGTAATTTGGAGAAATTTCTGTCGCTTGAAAGTAAGGGTTGAAGTGTTCTTTGAGATTTCCGTTTGGCTATCTCTAAATATATATATCCCATAATTTTGAGCCATAGGCAGAGGACGAAGTCGATACCTAAACTAACACCCTACTATCTACATCCACGTCACACCAAATAAAATATAGCGTGCATCATTGCGTATTAATTGGTTTGATTAATTTCTCAGCTTAAAAATTCCATTTATAAAATGCTCATTTGAATTTTGAGAGCTTGATCTTATAAAAGATTTTGTTACAATTAATTTCGCATATAGACTCTACGTATCTCTGTTATATGAAATGTATTTAATTGAATAAATTCAAAGAGATTACTTTCTTTATGAAAAATATCATTTTTAATTTAATTTATTTCATTGCTTAACTAAAATTTTGTGAAAATGTGACAAATGACAAACATTTTAATATTCTTAAGCACTACTAAACTATAAAAATAAACAATTTGTGATAAATTTTAATTAGGAATTTTTAACAGTTATATATTTAATCTTAATTAATGAACTTTTTACATTTAGATTTTTAAAACATGAAGATGTCTACTTTTTTCGGTTAAAATTACCTTACGTTAAAATCTAAAATTGTGTTGTTGTTTTTTTAGTAAAACCTTATTTCAATGCGGTAAACACGAATATTTATTAATCTAATTTATTTATACATATTTATATTTCTCTTTTATGTCTAATTAATATGACATGCCTTTTTTAAATGATTTCTGTCAAATGCATTCCAGATATTTTTAACTTAAGAAATATTCACATAATTAAATTAATATATTACGAAGTTGTTAAAATTATCGTCTATATTTCTAAATAACGTTTTAAATGTTTTTTTATTCATACTAAAACCTCGTTATTCCATTTCTTTTTGTAAGAAAAATATTTTAGCAGAATTTGTACTTCAAACAAGTTAGTTGTACAGACTTATAAAACAAATAACTCTCAAAGGATTTCTTCAGTCATTCCAAATGATTATATAGATTTAATTATTCTGACAATTCAAAATGACGCATTACATTTTATTGACGAGAAACAAATATTCCCATTGGAATGGCTCTTTTATAGAAGGTATTCCAAAGATATCTATAATCGAGTGTAATCCTAAAATATATTTCACAACGTATTCCTAAAATAGATTAAACATTAGTACAACTTATAGCTTAAAATATAGTTTAAATTATTGTTTATTTATAATTATAACTTAATGTATTGTTAAATTGTAGTTAATTCATAGTTTAAAATATAATTGAACATTAAAATATAATATATAGCACAAGTTTGAGAATTAATCATCTAATTTTTTTAATGCAAAGAATATTGGTCTTTAACCAAACGGTTATCAGTTCTTAAATAACAAAAAATAACATCGAATTGTAATTAAATAATACAAGTATACAGAATTCATAAGTATATTATTTCCAATCATTCAGAAATTTTAAAAAATTATTTTATCTGCATCTGTTTTCTTTTTTCATATTATCATAGTGTCGAGGAAATAATAGATTGAAATTTCAAAATTCATAAATTGGGCTATACGTGAGTGGGTTTTTGGTATGTGGATATTAACTCAATATGGCCGCGGTAGCCGAGAGGTCAAGGTATTGGATAGTGGCTGGCCTTTCCACGAGTGTGATCCCAGTACCACTAAATACCCGCCGTGTAGGGGGACGATGCACGTTAAATCTGTCGAAAGCTCAAACGTCCTCCCGTTGGTGCGGTGGGGTAGTTAGGAGAGTGGGTGCCAGCTCAGGTGTCGTCCTTATCAGTTGACCATGGTTCAAAATTACGAGGTCCGTCGGTAAAATCCATCGTGTAGCTGAACAGTGTGACGTTAATATTCACTCGCTTTCATTAACTCCATGTATACTAAAAATTGAATGATAATATTTAAATAAGTGAAAATGTGAGAAAATAAATTAATGTTTCATATCCTTTTTCAGAAGCATTTTTAATGAGTTAAAATTCTGAGAGATATCTCACAATAAACATCTCCAATGTGAAAATTAAAAATAATTAATTTTGACGTTAATTGATTTGTTTTTTGCAATTATTCTAATTCTCAACAATCAGTCGTTTCAAATTAAAGCGACTGAAATATTTCACTGACATTTCTCAAAAACATTTCTCACGTTTTTATTCTCATTCGTTGCCTGGTCAATTAAGAGGAAATTAAAAGAAAAAAGTAATTCCATTACGCTCATCAAAGAAAAAAAAAAAAACATTCAACGTTGTCTTAAGCAACGCTGGCTTGTTTTTTTTATAAAAATTATTAATAAAAATAATTTTTTAAAATTTTCCCCCAAAAAAAAAATAAAAAAAAAAAAAAAAAAAAGAATCAAACTACAAGGAAAAAAATCATCTTTGAAGATTTTTTTTCTCTATCCCCGTTTGTGTATCGACTATGATTAAAATATATTTATCTGAGTAAAAGTTAATGAAGAATTTCACCGAGGTTGACGCATAGAAGAGATGATGGAATGTAAAGCATTTTATTTTCCAAAAATAAATTTTTAGCTTTGTTAAAAGCGCTTGTGGAAATGTTCATTAAGTAAAAAAAAGTCGCTCTAAAAGATAAGTAAATTGTCCGGATAGGATGGGCAAAAAAAAAAAAAAAGATAGAAAAAGTCGATATAAAAGTTTTCATTAGATATACAAAAAAAAAGCTGCTTGGAAATCGGAAGAGCCGAAAAAAAATTGTTTCAGAGCGCGAGAAAAGGTTTATTTTTTCTGTTATCATATTAATCCGTCACATTTTCGAGTCAATTAAGCTCCTGATCTTTGAGTGTTCTTTCTCTACTCCGCATTAAAATTCAATTGAAAGCTGTAATGAGGTTCGATAAAAAGCGCGGGAAATAAGTTATCTTTGACGTTGTAGGGAATGTTTGCTCTTTCTTTATTGTGTGATTTCTTTTTCTAAATGAAGACATCAATACTTGGAGTGGATAACTTGTATCATTTATTCTTTTGATAAATCAATGGAATTTAGGAAATGTTCCTTTTTTTCCCTTCCCGATGATCCGATAAAAAATATTTTAAAGTGTATAAAATAATACCACGCATTTATAAAAGAATATTAGTTTTTTGTGATTACAGCCCTGCTTTTAAGAAAATTACTTTTTTTAAAAAATAAAATTACTTTCATTAGTTACTGGGATGTAATTTCTTCTTTTGTTCCATTTAAAAATTAAAAGAAAAAAATGTTCTTTTTTTCGAATTATAGAAAAGTTATTTTAAAGGAATTAATAGAATTTTTTTTACAAAGCATACAAGTGTCATTTAAGAGTTTCTTAAAAATCAATAAATTTCTATGTAATTTATAACTTTTTAAACACATACAATTTAAGCGTTTTGCACTAATATTTCCATTTGATTAAAAGCATGAGTTAGAATAGCTAAAATTTTCACAGATTTATTAGAAAATATTTAATATTTCTTGAAGTATATAATATGTTTATTTGCTCTTTGTAAATTAGTAATAATACTATAGAGAAACTCTCGATGGCTATTGGCAACCGACTGCGTTATTTTGAAACTCGGTCAAGTGACGAGGATGGCACCAAACTAGCACCATCTATCCAAACTACCATACCTACGGGAGGACATTGAGCCTTTACTGATTTAATTTGGACCGATGTTGGGTCTTCAGTGGCCCCAGGACTTGAACTCGCGACTCTCCGGCCAAGAGTTCGTGACCATAATCACTAGACTACCGTGTCCACTAGGTTTTGTAGTGTAAACTTCTCTTTATAAGCCCATACTTCATGAGGACACTGGATAAAAAAAGTCATACTGATTTGCTTTGAGTTGTAACGGGTTCTATTCGGGACTCTACTAATCCTCATGGGTAAAAACTCTTTTTACCTGTGATTTTAATTGAAAACTACTTTCAGTAGAGATGAATTCATTTTATGGAAATACAAGCTTCTATTTAAGTGTTAGTTGTGGAGTAGGCGGGATGATGGTTGATAGTTGAGTACAAGAAGAAAGCATAGTGAGAGCGACCGGTGGTCACACTTAGTATTGTTAATCCAAGAAGGAAAGAAAAAGTAAATGTTCAAGCAAGAGAGCTCAGGATAATAGATAAGTGCTCTTAATTATACTTTAGTTAGATCTATGAGTTTCATTGCTCCTCGGGTTTAGTTATTAGAGTTTATTCTCAGGTTTTTGATAAAGCCTAACTAGTGGAAAAAGGAAATAAAATTAATTAAGTTAAGAAATGTCGGATTCTTATTCAAACCCTCTCACACCCAAGATCGTAGGATCGCGACAGAGTGATTGAATGGATTTGTTTAGTATTTTACGAAACGTATTTTTTTCTTCTAATTTCTTTATTAAATCAAATGGTAGAGTGAAAAACAAATTATATGCCTGCCATTCAAGAGTTGTTGGGTGACAGCCAATATTTTGATTCCACCTTATTAGTTTGGATTCAGTTGTAAGTACAAAAACGACAATTATTTAAAATATTGTCAATTTTAATTTAAACCTTTTAATAATTTCAGAATTTCATATCAGTTGTTTATTATCCATTTACTAAAACGGGCTGTTTTTCATTCTTTCAAAATCTACTAATGCATAATAACTCACACAAAAAGCTAATTACTGTACGTATTTAAATCCCACGCAACGGACAATAATCGCTTTTGCAATATACGCGAAATTTATTGCAGGAGACATGTATCCCACTTAATGTTACTTCTTCCTCCACATTACCTATAATAGCTATAATACCCCCATTCTAACTATTACTGGAATAGTCAAGAACTTTTAAGAATAGACGTGGCAATCTATTTCTCCGTATTACCAAATTCCAGAGCCCCAAAATATTGTTCCGAGTCTCCTTTACTCAAAAGGTATAGTATAACTCCCTGCGTTTACGCGTTATAAGAACTTAATTAAACCCGTAAAAAACCGAGCGGGCGGTCTTACTCGATTCATAACATTCATAACAAGCGGTGTGACATCTAATCCCGACTTTATTAAATAAAGCAAGAATGGTATTAAAAACAAACCGGTATTTGCCCCGAACCGGATCTCTCTCTTTTCCAGGATTCCTTCCTTTTGCTGACCGGATATTAAGAGGTACTGGATCCATATCCAGGAAACGGATTCCAGGAAAAATGGAAGGGGGTGGGGTGACGTAAAGGGAATATCTTCCTGAGTTGGTGTATCTTATCATCGAAATGGATGAGAGAGGGTTGACTAGGGTGGGGGCAGCTGATGAAATGAAAGTGGTCTCCGGAGAATACACCCCACTCTCCTCACGAGATTTTTGTGTTTTGAAGAAGACGAAAATATGGAGCATTAGTTGGGAGGGTTTGGGTGGGAGGAGTAAATGTTGGGTTGAGTGGTTTTTCCGCTTTCGGGAGTATGAGAGAAGGAGTAGCGTTCATACAGGTGACGGCTTCTTTACGCATGAGGTGATGAGGGAGTTAAGTCAATCCCTGTAGGTCTAATATGAAGGGAAAAAGGAGCCACAAGGGAATTTTTTAGGTAAAAATGAAAAAAGGAGGAGGAAAAGAAATACATAAAAATTTTTTTGTATTTTTTAGGTGAATTATTTTACACTTTTAAAGTGACAGAACTTCTTTGTGTGAATACTTTCTGTAGGAAATTATATAGAGTAAACAATATATCTATGACATTATTATCTTTCTAAGAAGGTGATTTAAAAAATCTCAGGACTCTTAAATTCCAAATTTTAAATTTTTTCAAAAAAAAAAAAAAAAAAAATATATGTCAAAGCCTTAATATTTCTGAGGATTTTGATACCAAAACGTTGTTGATACTGGGAAAACATTCGAAGTTATTGAGAAATAACTAGTAAAACTTAAACAAAAACCCTATCTCTTTCTTATCTTTATTTTTCTCAAAACAAAAAATTTAAGCTAGCTCGCAGGATTTCTCAGAAAACTATTAATGATATCAATTTGAAATTTCATACACGTGTTCAAAATAAGACTTCATAACTTAAAGAACAATTTTCAAAAGAATTTTAATAGAATACTTTTATTTGAATTTAAATTTATTTTTTTTCTTAAAATTTTAAAATTTTCGTTATAATTGTACTTAAACATATTTTTTTTCTCTATATTTCTTAAAAGTTAGTATAATTTCAAAAGTGAACATTTTGTAAATTTTCATCAATTCTGTACTTTAGAATCCTACGCGGTGTAAAATACTGATTTTCATATTTTTGAAAGATTGTCCAATTTATATTTCTTCATACCTTTTTAAATTTTTTCTCAAATTCTCTAAAAAATTGAGAAATAATGTAAATATGTATTATTATCATGTGGTAAAATTTTCAAATTACTGTTTTGTTTTACTGCTAAGTTACATTGGTTTGAAAAAGAATGTGTTTTTTTTCAGTGCACGGATATCTGTTAAGGGTCCTGAGACCTCTTAATTAAGGTTTGGAAACATTTCAGACTGTGTGTAATAATGGGTTGTATCCGCGAGGTCTCTTCTTTCTAACTCGGGTTCTTTTTTCATCCAGCCAAATTGGCACTTCGAGATAGAACAACTTCACTCCACAAACTAACGTCACTGCTAAACAGAATATAAATAGTCAGTGAGATAGGGAATAGAGGTAGGCGTACAATACTGCAGCGCTAGTTCTACCTGAATTATAATCAGCTGTTCTAGAATTATCGTCTGGAATTACAGTAGTTTAGTTATTAGAAGATTTTTCATGGGCGAGGTTCTGAGGTGGCATCTCTTTAAGGATAAGTACCCATTATTTATTGCTAGTTTATTATCTTGTCTTCATACCACGTAATCAGGTTTAACGTTAGATGATTAAAAGTGAATTATTTTGATTATCTATTTGGGGTATTTCGTGTCCAATGTAATGTCTTCTCAATCACTACTGAGATCGGATCCCCTAGAGTATCTTGTTTATCAGCAGGACTTCCACCTCAGTCAACATGAGGAGGAAGTACCATGACAAGTGTACCATGAATTTTCATGCAAAATATTGAAAATAATGGAACTCCAGTTTTAAAAAAAAAGATCAAGCTACAGGATTTTCTTACATATAGTTACAAGAGGATTAATTTTTTCATTACCCCTAAGCAGTCGTGGTTGCTGATTGGCTATTATGAGAAGTGTTATAACTATCGATGTTCCAACAGAGCATCGGATTCAAACCTTGATTCGATCAAAACCCAACACGGAGAATAATGAAGTCAATATGCGTTAAATGGAATTGAGCATTGGTCTTCATTTGGTATGTTGCAAAAATTAGGAAAGTGAGGCGCTTCCACAGGTATTGTAATTGCGCCCTTACATCCATGTATATTATTATATTAGCCATCATTTTCCCCAGTTAATTCTCTGGTGATTGATTACTTACTAATGTCGTAATCGTAAACAACACAAGGCTATTGACAACGGACCTGGTAGTTTCCTAAGCTGGAATTCCACACCACACTAAAGTGATTAATTCCTCACTATGTGCACACGACTGATTAAATGTGCATCACCCCTCTACAAGGTTGGACTTAAGTGGCAACAGGATTAAAACCCCAGACTTGTCAAGAATCCGCGAGTCTTTATGGCACCAGAACCGGAGAAGACGACTCGACAGAAATATTGTCGGTCATGAGTTTGTGACTATAACCACTCGTTTATCTCTCGTGGCCACTGTCCAGTTCTCTCAAAAACTGTTCACAAAAATATTGTTCTATAAATAAAATCTTTTGAAAAACGAGGGGGTTTGATTGTCAATTAACATCACTCTCTGAAGCAACACCAGGGCACCTTGAATTTTTTTCTTTTAAATAGGCTACCTTTTGACAATTAAGCTTTTGCAGACATAGCAAACCCTCAAGTGGGAAAATAATTTCATTCATGGCACCATCTAGCGGTGGCTCCCGCTTCCAAGTCTTTGACGCTTAAATTTACTCAATTCAAGCTCTCATTGGATGCTAAATATTGCCATGATTTAATTTTGCCGAGAGTACTAGAGCCAATTTGATACTGTAGAGATCTTTTACATGCCACATAATCATATAACATGCGTGTCTATTTTCGAGCCCACAACTTTGGGCTTAAGAGGCAGGTAGGCTACCTCTAAACCACCGAACCAACTGTGGCACCAAAACTTAAGCCTAAGATTCAACGGAAGAGAAAAAAACCACGAGTTTGCGATCAAAACCACCACGCTACTGTGGCCATTGTAAAAAGTTAGACAAAAAATATTCAATTTCCTGGAATAATAGTGTCGAAGAGAGGAAAAAGATAAATACGCAGTCTAGATTCATAGCTCGTATACTCTTTTTATGTTATTACTCTTTTATTTTTACTTGATAAAATCTAAGAAGCATGTTAAGACTTCTGAAGAGAATAAACCAAGCTATTTATGGACAGGAAGAAAACCTGAAGGAAAATAAATGTACTGAACTTTCGCATCGAATGGTCTGTTTCTCAAAATTTATCTCTGAAAGGGGAGTTTATGGCTTAGTAATGTCAAATGAACTTGAGATAAAATTTTATTGACTGTTTAATGCTTTTAATTTACGAGAGAAACTTAACGAGCCAGAACTTTAGATTATTCTTTAAATCTCACGGAACACAAGAAGGAATGTGTCATATGTAGCCTATTTGATGGAAAATTGTGTTTTAAATCCCAATTAAAAAGTGTTCTAAAGTTTTGTGAATGTCACTTTTGGTATATATAACTTAAGAATTTCACATATAGAAAAATTAACTCAAATTATTCCCTTTTGCTTATATTATAAAATTTCTTTATCGTAAAATAAGTAAAAACGCACTTACATTAAGTAAATAGAATGGATAACTTTTGTATGATTGCGAAAATTTCTTAAAATAATACAGTGAGGACCATACTTAGTCAAAGCGGCTAGGAAAAAGAGATGGGGTTATGAAATGTTGCAATGCACATCGTACTATACTCACTACTTTGTGCTCCTTTATCAATCGTTTTTGAATAGTTATATTGCAGAAGAAAATCCTTTTATTTTGAGTCTGAAATCTAATTAAGTATTTTCCCATTTTTTCAATTCCTACTATAAGTTCCCTCTCTTCCTATATATATATATATATCTTGTTCAAATTTTCATTCGTTAATAAAATACTTTCTATTCATCATTCAAGTTCAAATAATTTTTTTTAAACTTGTAGTGTGTGACACTTGATGTTAATACATTTTTTTCAAATATTAATTCATTAATTAAATTTTATTTTTTAATTTTAAATTTATTCTGCGTTTTTTCTGTCGAAGTTACCATCGATTGCAACAGATGGCGCCACTAAGTTTTTCTAATAAAGCAGGAATTAACTCTAAAAAAAGAATTATTTTATTTGTTTTAAATTCAACCCCTTTGAAGCAATATTAAAAATTAAAATTGTTTTTTTAATTATTTTTCTCTTAAATCTCCACACCATAGAACATCTTTTCCACATAGATAGGCTCCGATTGATAATTCTTTTTCCACTCATAACCACAATCCACCTTAAGCTTTAAGCTCCTTGCCTCCATATGTTCTGTTTCCTGGAAAATAAATGATTGATAAGTACCCCTTTTGCAATGAGTGAAAGATCCCCCCACATGTTGCCATGAATCCAGATGCTGAAACATCGTTTCTTATCGATGTTATTAAGAACAATGATTTACGACTTCCCGCTCAGGTACTTTTAATTTTCTCGCCTCATTAGCCCCATCTATTTACTCAGAGTCGATTGGCTCTTGCGCCGGGGCCATTAATACCGTAACGAGATATCGAAGATGGGGCGATTTTTTTCTTGCTTTTCTTTTAATAAGGAGATCAGTAATAGAAATGTATTGATTTCATTACGGCTGTCGACAAGGGAAATAGATAGTGTTGGTTTGAGATACGTGAATGGCTGGTGGGGAATTTGTGTTTAATCTTTTAAAAAATATTTGCAGAGAGGCTAATGAAATTTCAGTTATGTAATTTCTAACCCGTTTTGGATTTAAATGAAACTATAATAAAATGCATACAGAGAGAGAGAGAGAGAGGTGATAGGTGATATAAATTACGTTGTGAAACTTAAATTTTGCATTTATTACTAAGGTTCCAGGAAAAAGTTCGCTATATAGAAAAATTAACAGTATAGAGGTTCGACTGTAACAAATTTCTGGTATATTGGGTATATAACTACAATAACATAATCTAATGCAATCCCTGAAAATAACATCCTCTCAAGGTATTTTATTATAACTTACTATTTATAAAAAAAATATTCTGCTCAGTTAATATTCACGACCAATGTTATTTTCTCATTAGAAATAAATGAAAATTAGAGATAAAACTGATTGCATACTTGTTCAATGCACTTCATTTTCAAAAATTAAAAAAAAAAAAATGATGCATCTAAATAATTATTGTATAAAAAGGACCCCATTTAAAAAATAACATATTAATATTAAACAAAATGTCATGGAATGATATGACAGTAAAATAGAAGTGAAAAAATTCACAATATAATTTAATGTTATTAAAAAACTGTACAGTAATTTTTTAAGGGATACTGGATTAATAAATGGCTTTTTAACATACACGTCAATTTTTGTGACCACATACGAGAATGACATACTTTCAAATTTTCAACTTAAGAAAATACACTAGATTTACAGCTGATGTTGGTAAAAATATTAATATTTTCGTTAAAATCAATACACATCTTAAAACTAAAAAAAGATTAAATTAATGTTACACTGATGAATAATTTTTTTTATTCTCATAAAAATTATTTGAGAGATAACATATATATTTAGAAATAACGAAATCTAATATGTATTTACTAATTTTAAGAGAAAAATCCTTTCCCATTTATAATCTCGTTATATATATATATATCTCAAAACTAGATTAATGTAATATGCAAGTTATATTACTATCGCAATATTGTAGTGTTATTTAGTAACATATAATATGATTGCACATTTATCGATGCAATGATCTGTTTACATCATTTCAGGTAGATGCTTTCCTTAGCCTTTATTAGTTTGACTCATACATGAGAAATGTTTGTTTATCTACATGTTAATATCTTTACTAATTAGTACAGATCGACCACCACGAGACGAGATTTGGCTTCACTCAAATCATTCCATTTCCGATGATTCTACTGTATATCATTTTGGGTAAAAATGAAACAATATACAGATTTAGTAGGCTACAATAAATATCATAAGTGCATTTTCCATTTTTATTAAAGCCAGAAAAATATAAATAAAACTGACTTTCTTGTAGCACCAAATAAAATTTAATTTAATTATTTTTATTCGTTTTATAACAGTTCTTTATATTAATTACCGGTCTTCTTTTATTTCTGAGAGAAATAAGTTCTTACCTCTCGTCTAGACAATCTAAATCTATTACAGGATTAACACATTGTTTTATTTTATTGCATTCGTAAAAATATCAAAACCAATAAGTGCAACAGATGTAAATTTATATGGAAAATAAATTACATAGCTGATACATTTTATGAGTATTTAACAAAGGCATATGAAACAAATGTGTTTTTATATCGTTTTTAAATATTAATTTGTATGTATTAAGCTTTCCCATTAAATCTTTTAGTGTTCGTTATCAGTATTAATTTCCTTTCATATTTTATTTACTGGCTTATTAAATAAAATTATGTAATATTCAATTATGTAATAGGTTCTATGAAATTATTTTTAATATATCTATTAACGTTGAAAATTTCCATTTTTTTTATTCAAGTATCTTCTGCTTGAATTTAATCACTTATAGTTATAACTGTAATTTTCTTACTGTTTAATTTATTATCTGATATTTAATATTTTGTTGTTATAAGTTCTGTTGCTAAAGCTGGCATCATTTATGTAATAAATCTCAATATGAGAACTGTTCAGTTGATTTATAAAATTCGAATTTGACATGTGTTTCTGACACATAATAGAAAAAGTGAGTGATTGATTTAATTATAATTTTAGATTGTAAAGACCTTTTTCAATATTCTTACGTGAAAATGTGTGAATTTGTTTGTTACGTCTTAGTTTTAATTAAAAAGTTTAGTTTGTATTTTTAGAACACCAAATAACTGAAACAAAAATTAAAATTCAGACTTGGTTTTATTTGTGTGTACGTGTGTGTGTCAGTGTTTCAAAAATTAAAATATAATACAAGTTGGTGATGTGTTACTTAAAAATTTTTTAATGTTGTACTAGTGATTTATTTAGCTTCCATTTAGTAATTAATGAAAAATTGACTTGTAGAAAACATATTTCTTCATTAACCAAAAATTTTAAACACGCAATAAATCTTTAATAGTATACATTCTACTTATAATTTTTATTACATAAATCTATAAAATATTCACATAAAATCTTTTAAATAGACTTTTTAAATTTTTAATCTTACAGGTAATTAGTAAAATTAATGATATTTCTGGTAGTATGTTTAAAAATAAATAATATGAAAATCTTGTTCATAACTTGCCGTAAAGCACTTTGAAACGATGACGTCAGTAAAATCAGCTAAAGTAAAATAAGTTGAAAAAATTTTCATGTTATTCTTGAGTATATGTATTCATTTTTTAAGATCATTAAATTAAGTATGCTATTATGTTTAATATGCTAATAATAAACATCTTTTTTTGTGTTTAATAAAAACCAAAAATAAAAATTGTTTATAATTTGCCCCTATCATGTTCTAAAAATTATTTCTTAATCTGACAATTATAAAAACAAAAATGTAAAATAATGATTCCTAATTACTCTCTCAAGTACAAAAATTAATTCCATCAATTTAATAAAGGTTAATTTTCTTAATAGAATGATTTTTTTTGTACTTAAAGCTCTTTAATGAAGTATCAGTAATTTTTTTCCTTACGTTCTTGTTTTTAGAATATAAAAAGCATTCTTCTTTTAATGCCATCACAAGTAAAAAGTACACTTTAAAGCTTCTAACTCAATATGATTAGAACCAATTTTCATCTCCTCTTATAAAGCATATAGAAAATTTGTGTGGTTTTATGAAATATGTGTGACTATTAAGTGACTTCTATGAAATAAAATTTCTAATATTATCATGATTTATCTAAACAGTAGTTAATGCTTAGATAGTTAAAAAATACATAGATTTAAAAGATAGATTTTAGATTTTAAAAAATTATGTGCTTAAGGCTTTTTTATATTTTTTTCAAAATTTATTTTGGTGAATGTAATTAATTAGATAAATGTATATTATATCTATATATAGTAATATTTAAAACTGATTTATAATCTTTTCCTACCTTTTACGATGAGATTTGTGAGAAATATTTCTAACATGAAGTTTTGAATTAGAGATCTTCTTAGCACTTAAATATATTTTGGTTGAGTAAAACATTTTCTCAAGAAATTACAGTTTACAGAACCTCATCAAAACTCTGATACAGAAATATAAAAAATGAAAAAGAAGAAAAGTCCATTGTTATAAAAGAAGAAAAATAAATCCCTCGTTTTATAGCCATAAGGCGGTAAATTATATTGCTATTTATTTGTTATTTTCCAAAATATTTTTTTATAAATAGAGAAAAAAGGGTTTCTCGTTTTTGTATGTCTGCAAATCGATTATTTTTTTGGATATAATGTTTTCTTAATTCTAGACAAAATGTAAAACAACAATTTTGTTGAATCGCTTCTCCCATTTCTTTTATACAATGAATATACTTGAAAATTATTTTTCTTGAGTGAAATTTTAAAATATTTTTTTCATAGAAAAGAAATTCAGAATTATAACAAATTATTACACTTTTTTAAAAATTAAAGATGAAGTTTTCAATAGTTAGAAACAAATAATGAATAAAATTGCTTTAACATAAAAAAAGCCTTCCTTAGAAAGGATTTAAAATCTCATTAATAGGGAATTAAGTATAATGAAATTTGACATTAAAATAGAAATATTTCAGGCACTTAAGATTATGGAGGATTTAAAAGCATTTTGAATATTTTTTAATGTAATGAGAGATTTTTTTTTAAATTTAATATCGTATAGCATAAAGAGGATGTATATACATATATATATATTTGGAATATAATGCGCAATGTTATTAATTTTAATTAAAATTGAGACACTTTATATTAAATTGGGCAGATTATAAGTATTACAAAATGAATTAATATGCTTAAAAATGCAATGTATATGTGTTAATTTAATTTTAATTTAACTAAACATTTTAATAGTTAACAATTAATCATTGCTGAAGCTTTCATTCAGTCGAAAAAACCTCACAAAATGTTATTTACATTTCATATTTTATAAGCTCTTACTGTTTTTATTTGTGTGTAGCGTATTAAATTTGAAAAAAAAAAAAAAGTCAATTACGATGCTTTATGGAATCTCATTACGGAATTATTAGAACATGTATTAGAAGTTAGTTAAGTTTTCTAATAGACTTTTATATAAATTTTGTAAATAACCCTATAAAATAGACAAATTTACTATAAATATTAAATATAAATCCATGTCACTTTACTTATAAGATATATAAAAGATTTTAATTAGCCATCAAAGCTAGCAGTATAGGAATGTGGTGGTGGTATCTATATAAGCCTGTAACAACCTCCGTACTACGATAATCATTTTATTATAGTGGATATGTTATGTGCTTACAGAACAGATGGTTTTGAGTTCTAATCTCATTCATTGTTGGCCATGGCTGAACTAAGAAACGCAAACCTTCGTGGAGCAGGCTTGGCGTCATCTATCCGCTGCTAGAGCAACTAAAAAAGCCGTCACACACGCATGCCGCAGCACAGCCAAAACGTCAGATCACATGGCTCAGCAAAGCGTCAAATCCACATCACGCAGCACTCAAGTCGTTAATACATTCTTGACGCAATAGCAATAACTCACACTCTCGCCATAACTATGGTATCGTTCGTTCGCCCCTATCCTCCAGCTCACTGACAGGGGAGTGTGTGGAGGTGGTATCTATATAAGCCAGTAACAACCTCCGTAATACGAGGATCATTTTAGTATAGTGGATATGTTAAGTCCTTAGAAGAGAAGGTTGCGAGTTCTTATCTCCTTCAGAAATTATACATTCGATTTCATAAAAGAGTATTATTTAGAAAATTGAGAGAGGGGAAGGAAAATATATACTACATCTAACGAACTCAAGTCATTCTTTGGCGTTAGACGAATGTTCACAAGATATTGCGACAGCCACTCATTCAATAATCCCAATATAGGGCATTAATACAACGCAACTTATCATTAAAAATAAAAATCTCTTTTTTAGTTTTAAAATCTTAAGTTAAGTTTTCACTTTTTGTAAAAGGTTAACTGAACAAATATATATATATATATATATATATATATATATATATGGGACAAAATTCTCAATCCCCTCAATGATTCTGGACAAACTTGTTCGACCCTTATTTCCCAAACGTAAGATTTCTGAACGAGACTATGTTTCGTCCATTCTTCATTCCTACTCGTTCCCTGTCCCAGAAGATGCGTAAAATTCCATAAGTTGGGTCTTCTAAAGTTACGGGATTTCGTATCCTGTCTCTATGTATCTCTTGGGTTACTTTTTGTTCTGGCAACGTAGCATTGCTCAACTTTCTTTTTCCCTCTTCTCAAAACCCCTTTTTTAGTCCAACCGGAAAAGATATTTCTGTTACGTATTTTTTATAAGAGCAATGTTATTCAATGGAAAGTTTTTATTTTTCAGAAATGCAACAATTTTAAAATTGTTATATTTTGCATATTTTTATTTATGAACTAAACTTGCATTCCAGCAAAAATGTAATTATTTTGTGTAATTCTTTAACAAAAAAAATTCAATATCTCATTATTATAAGTTTCGATAACCATGTTTTTTTTTTCAAAGTAGCAAATAAAACAACATGAATGACTTATATTTCTTTATAGTTCAATTGCATACATTAGAATTAAAATATTCCTAACAATGTGTTAAAAAATCTTTTGATTGATTAAAAAAACGTATTTTCAAAGAACAAGATAATTTGTAAAAACTAACTTCATCTACTAACACGTCTAATCTCTGTGCGTATGTTAAAAGATCTATATTTCATTTTATTATTCACCAGTTTCATATTTTATAACATCATAAAAATTATGTATGGAAAAGAAGAAACAAACAACGACGGAATACTTTTTCTATATCTCGTTCTCAAAGATTGTATGAACTAGTTAGAAATATAGCTTAAGATTTAATTAATCATACAAACATGATACATGCATATTAAACAACGAATTTTTTTTAAAAATTTGTAAAACTTAAATTTTTCTTAATTTTAAGAATTTAAACATATCTCACTGAAAAATAATACAGATTTGTCAATGTATAGTTATTTTTTGAAAATTTTTAATTAAATTGTTAGACACGACACATTCAAATTTAAAAAATTCTGTAGTAATTAGGATAAGAAATACATGTGATATGTTTAAGACGCTTAAAGAATCTATGAATTCAACACTTCTAATTTTGTTTTAAGAATTAATTAAGACAGGGATTTTTCATTTTATTTTTCTTGGAAGGAAAAATTACACTGACAGAAAAATAAACTAAAGACGTATTTTATAAGAGCATAACATGATTTTATGTGTATATATTAAAATTTACTAAATCAATAAATTATTGAAAGTTCTTTCAAAAGTCAATATTTTAAATAGTATGAAAATATCTAAGACTTTAAAAATATTTGTTTTATCTAATCATTTTACTTAGTATCATAGACTGTATATAAGTTTATGTGAAGATTATTAAAACGAATTAATAATTCTTAATGAAGAATAAAAATTCACAAAAAATATATCGTTGATAAGAATAGTTAATTTTTGAATAATATGGCTTCCTTAAGCAAATATTGGGTGAGATTAAGATGAAGAGTTTAATTTAAATTATTTTTGTAGCATACATCATGTAAATTTTTTTTGAAAATTCTGATTCTATAAATAAAAAAGCATATTATATCAGTTGCAAAATAAAAAATCCTTTTTAGATTTGATCTTGAATAATAATACAGAAAAAACTATTTTTTGTGTACCACGTTCTCTTAATATAATTTTTAATAATTAATATTCAGTTAAAAACCTGTTATTTAATAAACTTTATTGAGTGATAATTTCTCTTAGATTTATTTTATGGATAAATAGAGCAATGTATATTTTATATGCATTACGTATTATAATTCTTAAAAAAAATGTGGATAGTCATATTTGCGTTGTTGTTGACCCAAACCCTTTCTGCGTATAAATGTTCTGTTTTTGTTTATATATTCGCATTATAGAAAGAATATTCATTTCAAGTATTCTGATAGCATGGACAGCGCATTTTCCTTTTTTCTAATGCATCCATATCAAAATGTAGGAAAAGAAATGTGAAATGAAAAAAAAAAAAAAATGTCAGTCAAACTTCTGAAACGATGGAAACGAAGAGAGAAAGAAAAATTGAAGTTTCTGACAGAAAAATTTCTTTTGGAGTGAGTACATGTCATGAAATCCGAGAAAATACTTAAGGTTTGTGAAATACACAAAAAAGCTATGTTTTAACTTCATGTGTTAGAATGAATTGAATTAAAGTCATTACATTATGTGATTAGAATTCAGATTTAAAATAAATTTTAAAAGAATCAAAATGACATAGGGTTTATATTCGGGTTTTATGGCATATACTCAATTAAAAGGAAATTTCTTTCTCTCAGAAACTTTCGATTTTACTGTTGAATTTCTAATAATGAAAAAATGGTGTTTATGAAGGCATCATGCTTATGAAAAAATGTGAGTTTGTATTTCCTTATCGAAGGATAAAGTTAATCATCATATTTACTATAAATCTACTTAGAAATTTAAGTGCGAACATAGAAAATAGTTTATATAAAATTATAAAATAATAGGGAAATTCAAAACTCAAAAGTTTCAAATAGTAAACCGGTTTGTAATAACGATGTCCTTTATAATCTTAAATGAATTCCAGGTGCAAAGTAGCTAAATTAATTTTTTCAAAAAGTCTACATTTTAAACAAAGGGCTCTTTGATTCTGGAATACACATTTAAATTAGAATAACATCTTAAATTGAGCCGAAGATAGAAATAAAAACGTGTTTGGGCAGCTTCCAGATTTTGCTTACCGCATCCATTGTAGTAGGCAAAATAATTAATATAATATAAAACTCATTAAGTATGTGTAAAATTTTGTTAGTGTTACCATGCGTAACTTGAAAACATAAGAATATGCAATATATAGTATTTACAATATGCGACATCAACATGAACATAAAACATCCTAAATTCAGACATACAAATTACAAACAAAAGAATTTCTCAACAGGGAGTGTGATCACCTCTAAACAGCAATATGGGTCCAACAACGATGGCCCATGCTGTTTATGAGATACTATCAATGATTTACATGGTTTAGTAACGTTTATTGTTCCTACAAAGAAATTTTAAGCTCATATATTTTTGGAGAGGTGGTTGGAGGCTAGCAACATGGCTCCAGAGAGCATTCCACACATGCTTATTCGAATTCAGGTCGAGAGAAATGGCTAGCTATTGCGTTTGTATTATAATTTCTTCTTCCAGAAGTTGCTGCCCGATCCGGGCAATGCGAAGACGGAAATAATCTGCTTGCTAAATAAAGGTATCCGTGCAGAATACGGACGAACAAAACAATGCAGTATACCGTCTCTTTACTTATAAATATTGAGAGTTGTATCTCATCTGCAACATATATTGCCAAAGAGCAACATATACAAGACTGTGTGTCCATCTAAAGATAGCACCTCCATACAAGAATAGAAACTCCTGTGTAGGTGTTTGTTCTCGTATGTTAAAAAGAAAATATATCAATTGTTTTGCTATGTAAGCAAAACGATACTTATCAGAACGCCACTGTTTTTAGTCCAGTTTAAATTACTACGTACCAAATTAAAACCCTTTAACCTCTGGCGGAAGGTAAGCAGGTTGTAAGGGTCACTTAGTATGCGAACTTCATGCAGCTTTCTGCGAATTGTCGTAATTGGTATATTGCCTTTCCGTTAGCAGAAATATAAGCGCTGGTCATATGAAGAGGTGCTAACTCTGTCTGATTTCGGTTGGTTTTCAAGTAGTTGAATAAGTAGACAGAAATTGATTCCCCTTTCGGCTGAACATGGAACAGTAGACATCAATCTATCTTACAACATCTGTCATTGACCGGTTTCTAGTCAGCCTGTGGTTCTATATCATAACTCAGTGGGTAAATGTGGCCTCATTTTTATACTTTGGCTATCTCATAGATGTTTAAACTAACGCAATTCAAATAATAGTGATTCCCTATAAAATAGCTGGTTTTATGTTCCACCATAGCTACTTAGATGATAGTGTCACTATTTTGCATTTTGCAACTCGAAACAGCTTACTTTTATTTATAACATTTTGGAATTACAAGAAATTTGAACTATTTTCAACCGATTTATTATGATACTTCAGTTTGTTGCTTAACCTTTTGGATATCAGTGTTTTAAGTCTTAAAAATTATCTAAAAAAATACTAATAATTTTGGTTTTGAAAATTTATATTTACTTTTAAAAACTGCTAAAATTCATTTCAAATAGACAATTGAGAAAAAGAGTTACATATCTTTATTAAAATTTTCCACTGTATTTTGTTTTCAACTTGAATTTCCTTCTAAAATAATACCATATCAAATTAAAAAGTAAAAGGAAAAAAGATTCCATAAAATATTTTATCATACGATGGATATAGTAGTGATGAGTGCCTGGCTACTGGATAAGAAAATAAAAAGGACACTTGAGCAAAAATAGGCCCACCTTAAGGCAAACGGCATAGAAGAGAATATCCAAAAAAGACAATGTAAAGAACCACGAACAACTGTGGATGTACAGACTGATCACATTGCGCGCTGACCTCTGTGGACTAAGAATAGACAAAGGGTGATATAATAATCTACAAGGACAAATCAAGTGTTGTGCTGTGAGAAATACCTTTGACATTTGGTTTTCTGTCTTAAGGAAAAAAAAATGTGATTTTCATACAAAGTAAGGCTATATTACTCGTATACGTGGTAACACTTCACAGAAAGATTTTTCTGATGGATTTAGTACCTGCACATGTATTAGGTCCCTAAGCAGATCAGTCATAAAATGCAATAAAATTTTATTTCTTATTTTATGACAAAACACATTTTTAAGTTGACTAAAAGTCATATATACTTTTAACAACTCTTACTAAAATTTCATTTTAGAGGGTCAAAAGTCGCGAAGAAATAAGCAAGCAAGTTTTGAAAACAGTATCATTGCTTTCCTTAAAAACCCAACTGCTTAAAGGTTCACCTCCTCAAAACCTTTTTTCTTTCAAACTTCCAGCAAAAAGCCATCCATCTTTCGTTTAGTGCCAAATGTAGTGTCTCAGAACAAAATCCGCAGCCTCAGTGGCTCCTTTTTCGGAGTGGTTCTATTAGTCCGGCTTTTCAAACGATTGTCCCTCGTTCAAAAAGAATCGAGGTCAACTTGAAAATCGATCGTTTCTTTTTATCACCCCTTTTCTTCCATCATTGGAATCCCACTTGAAAAATGAGACAGGAGCGGTTAACTAAGGAGTAGTTCCAAGTGATTTGGAAGAAGCGACTAGTCCTTGTGAAAGAATGCAACACTCAATCAGACAATGAAGTTAAACTTGTAGATGTTATGAATTTATCCACTATTGAGGATTCGATAATATTTTTAATATTTGCCCTACACATTCCAGCTTATGGGGCTTTTCTTAGTTAAATAGTTTTTTTTATGTTATTTCAGAGTA
>BMAV01023631.1:264565-290183 GCA_019973955.1 Trichonephila inaurata madagascariensis
TTACTTAACATAAAAAATAATTAAATATATTTTAGTGAAATATGCTTAATGCGAAAACGTTTCAGATGAAATATCGGTTAACGCGAAATAATACAACGGTCCCGGCAAACTCCCGACGACATTTTTCTCTTAACACGAGACGAAAATCGCTGAATACGGAAAGATATCTCTTCTAGGAATGAACAAAATACGGAAAACACCAGTCATGCAGGCAAGATTTAAGAGGGGCGTGAAATGAAAGAGAAGTGGTTTCACATGTTTTGTAGAAAGAAGTTAACTTGACTTTGAAATATCCTCGGAACAGCCTGTGACACAAGCCAGTTTTGTTTATCTAAGCTATTGTGTCCCCCTTCACCCCTACTGACTCCACACAACACATCTCATGTCTCATCAGTAGGCTTTGAAATTCGCTGACGAGTACATAGTAGTGTAAGAGAAAATAAGTGAGTATGGTTCGTATTATTTTTTTCTATTTTAGAAGATTTTGTTCTTACGGACACAATGGCAAAGAGCTCAGGGGGAAAGCAAACTGCTATTTTGCTTAAAATGAAGGTGGCTTCTTAAGTCTGTTGATCAAAAATAGAAGATGATAATGGAAAATTTTAAAGATTTTGGTATTACTAAATTTTGTATTCAATTTTATTAAATTCTTGTGAATGCTTTTCTTTCATCGATTTTTATTAAATACATGCATATATAGATATTTATGTAAATAAAATGTACTCTAATAAATTTAATTTTGGTAAATATGTTTATTTTTGCAATATTCTTTAACGCGAAATTCTATTAACGCAATATATATATATATATATATATATATATATATATATCAGTCTCCTCAGTTTTGTGTTAAACGGTTTTCACTGTATAAAATTAAAGTACATATTTCCACTAGAGTATTTTCTTATAATCATCTACTCATATTAAAGAATCCAAATTAAATTAGTAATTAGAAAAGGCTTGAACACATATTCAAAGAGCAATAGTTTTTAATTAACGTATTTCTTTTATCTATATTTTATAATTACATAATTAAAACTAGCTCTTATGCATTTTCTAGCTTTATAGTCATGTTATAATATTATTAAGATAACCAAACATATATATTTCATTGCATATATTCACAGAGATAATTCAATTGCTTGAGTGTTTGAAAAAATTATGCTTTATAAAGTCAATGAATTTTTATTAGGTTGGTTAAATAACTTATTTTATTACCTCTAAAATGTATAAAATTTATTTGTCTATGTCATTTGTGGAAATTCTGCATTAAACTAGCTTAAATAATGCATTGCTTTTACTATTTTTTTTTCTATATTTATATAAAAAAAGTATAAAATTTTACATGTAAGTGCTGTTTTATATTTTAAAGTCGTTTGACTCTTTTTATGCGCAATGCAAAAATTGTCACTTAAAATGAAGAATAACATAAAAAGTAGTAAAAAAAACCTTTTGTTCCATTTTTTCATATATGAAAGCAAACAAAGCTAAAGATTTTTCTCCTTTTTTTTACATTTATTTAATGCTAGTGTAGTTACTTTAAAATTCCTGCTCTGCGTAGACTAAACTGTTCTATCTATCTAGTGTTTGTTGAAACGAGACTCATTTACATTTTTATACAATAGGAAAAAGCTATAAAGAATTCAGTTCATTTATATATAGATGTATGAAAAAACATGAAATGTTCTTGTTTCCTCGGGGTATGGAAAAGTCCGAAAGCATTCTTTAATAATCTAAAGGAAATGCATTTTTAAAGTGCTGAGTTTTTGTGTTCCATTTTTTAAGAATTCAAACTTTAGAAATCTTCAGAATGTATAGTATGTAGTACAATAAACATGATGTGAAACTCTGCATACAAAACGATTTATTTTATTCGATTTCGAAAACATTTCATTTTCCTGTTTAAAACTCCTTTTTCAAAAATTTCGTGTACTATTTATTAGTTCACCAAAATACAAAAACTTTAATTTTTTCTGGAAGGGTTATATAAGAGTTGATAAATAAAGTTTAAAAGTAGTTAAAATCTCAAAAGCAAAACAAAATATTTAAAAGAAATTTCATGTGATAAATCAAAATTTTATTTCAGAACTTTAAAAATATCTTTGTATGACCAATGCGATGGCTGAAACCAAAAAAAAAATATTTGAAAACAGTATATTAAAATGAAAGCAGCCTTAGTAAAATTTATATGAATATTTAAAAACATATTTTAGTATTTTGTAAGAAGAAAATAGTATCCAGTCTTTAATAAAAGGCTTATTAAAAAGATTGACTTATAAAACAGTATTGGAAGAACTTTAATAACAATATATACATAAAAAGAAATGATAAATTTAATATTAAATATTTTATTATTACGGATGGAACAGATGTATACCATAAATTAAATAAATTTCTATTTTTTGTTAATATTATTAAGTAATTTGATGCATGCATTTATTTAATACAGATTTAATTTCTAATTATATTTAGATTAAAAAAATTAAGTTAACACATAAAGAAAAATATCATTTTGAAACATACAGCAATACAAAAAAAGTAAAAATTAAATGTTATTGCAAATCAAAGTAATTAAGAAACTTAATTGTACTAATTAATTTTAGAATTCACAATTCTGCTATTATCTCTATTATTCTACTATTTAAAGAAACTCATATTTTTATCGATATATGTTATGTTTTTTTTCCAGCTTACTAAGAACGAAAACCATTTTAAATGTATAGGAATTGTTACAAAAAATCTAGAAAACACCTTTCGTGTATTTATTCATCAAAAATAAACTCTCTCAAACTGAAGCAAAAAAAAACTGAAAAAAACCTGAAAAAAAGATATGAAATATGCAAAAGCAATAAATGCTTACAAAATAATCTTTTCGTATATATATATATATATAACTTTCATCGTACTCAAGATGGACTTCAGAATTTAACAAAATCTTGGAATTCAAAGCAATAATATAAAATTCTTATAAAAGTAGGTAGAAATTGACATACATTTTATTTATTTAAACGCATATTTTATACTTCTAGCACCCGTTTCGCAAAGGTAAATAAACATTATACGTCAGAGAATTTCAAATTAAATTTATTTTATCGTAACATTTTAGAATTTTATATCAGAAACGAGAAATTCGTTTTGTCATTTGCTTAGGGAATCGTAGTTGTCATTTGACAACAAAAAAAAGTATAAAAATAATATTTTTTTTTTAACCAATAACTAGGATTCTCTCGATAGTTTCATGTTTCAAGTTTGAAAGCAAAACTTTTCAATGCACCCAATAAATAAGTCGTACGTAGGAAGTAACTGTCCCTCAGTTCCATCTCGGTTACTCCATTGATACTTTCTTCGAGGTCTTACATAAGTATGCCTGTAAGTTCGTATGATTTTTTAAAAGAAAGACTTTCTTTACAAAAATATGCATCTGTTAGGTTACGGTTGAACACTTCGTTCCAGGTATACTAAATTTCCAATCATTCGAGCGTAACATTCTGAGTAAAAATAAGTCATCTATTTAAGAAACGTTTCGTTATAAAACATTCTTTTTTTTATTTTTATTTATCAGACTTGAATAAAGTGTTCCTTTCTTCGTGATGAAATTATTTTTGAGCTTTTTTTTTATCTGCTGTTTATTTGATAAGGAATATGGAGATGCTTTTTTATCATCTAGAAAAGCATATAAGAATCAGAAAACTATTTCAGCCAATTTTTTTCTATGCAAGAAAAGAAAAAAAGGTCCGTCACTTGAGGATTCAATCGAAGCAAAAACGTTCCACTGAAAAGATTTACTTTAAAACTGAACACTTACTAATCAAATAACTTCCTACGAAGAAGGAAAAAAAATGCGATGAAAATTCTTTCAAATGAATTTTAGTATAGTATACTGGCTTTTATAAAACTTCTTGAGAAATGGGAATCACTGTATGGCAATTTTAAAAAGATTGAAGTGAATTAAAAATAAATCATGGCTCCGATTCTCAAAATATTTCGAATTTACATTTATGTTTGAACCCGAAATTGATTTTTGAAATTCAAAGAAAAATGGCTTTAAACTACCTTTTTTCTCTAAGATATTAATATATTAAAAATCCAATTCTGTATATCTTGCACAAATAATGATTTAAAGTATTTTATATTATTTCTTTTTATCAAAGAATATGCATATTACAGAAAAATAATTCTTAGTAACGTAGAACAATCTGATTAGTTTTTGCATTGAACCATACATTTTTATTAGTTATATGCTAGTTTTGTCGATTTCAAATGTAAGATAATAAATAAAATATGTAGTCATTTCATTTTAATTTCAAAATTTCATGGTATGTTATTTATTATTAAAATACTAGCCCATATGCTAAAAATAATTGGTTCATTTTTTGAAACATAAATTATGTGGTAACATAAGATATAGATTATAATATTTTTTATACTCTATTGTACTTAACTAAATTAAAATTAAATTGCTTTACTTCTTGAAAATTGTTTAATATTGATAAATCCACAAAATATTTGTATAATTCATAGATACTATTATTTCAATTAAGATGAATCTAGAGCTTCAATGACAACTTTTATTTATACTCGATATGTAAAATTTTCTAAATTATAACTCCACGGTTTAAATATAGTGAAACACGCCGCGTATGTTATTTTTCCTGCAGCAATACTTTCCGTTTGGGAGAAAATTGGGTTTTTTTGGTGAAGTTTTCTTTCCAATGAAGATATAACCAAGGTTACCACATTGGTGATTTTATCGCCCTTGGTTACAAAATACGCTATCGCCAAAGAACCACCAAGAAAGCTTTAGAATCGATCTGTATAGAAATTATCATGAGGCTATATAAAGACCTTTGAAACAAAGGTCGGTAGAGTTTAGAAGAGAGTATGGTTGATATCAGAATATGCTTGTGGTGTTAACTGTGATAAGAGAGACTTTATTTGTTTGAGTTCCCTGCTAGTGGAATTGTTCTATAGAGCAATTTCTAGTATGTTGCAAAGATTGCTTATAACGAGTGCGTTGCGCACTATTGTAAACAATCTATTATAATATTTCTTTGTGTATATGCGACGATTTTTCTTCGTGTAGTCGTTCTTGCCCGTTAATAAGTCTGTTATTATTGAATTAATTGGAGTCATTAGCTGCTTTTCACTCCCGCGAAGTTACAATAATATCTTCATCTGCGACCCTGTCAAGAATTTGGTGCTACTTTTTTTATTTAAAGTAAATAAAGAGAGATAAAATTTCTAATAACGTTTGCTGCTTTCAATGAATTTGATTTTTGCGCTTGAAATTATCTGTAATTATTCTTGTATATGGGAATCATAAACAAGTACTTTAAGTGTAATAACATTTTAAATGATAAATGTTGTTCTGTCTGATTATAAGCTTGTTTTCATAAAATGATATTTAAGATACCCAAAGAGTATAATTCAGAGCTCTAAAAATTTCGATTTTAGTGCTGACTTTAAGCATTTTGGATATTAAATTTTCCCGTATGCAATTCCTTAAGTTATATTCCACTTTAATATAATATTTTATAAACACATTTACTTTCAAGTTGAAAGTTTAGTAGAAAAACATAGTCTGGAGATAAAGTTACATATTCTTATGTTTCTGTTTGGTCTATGCAAATACAGTAAATCTGAATCGAACTGTCTGTTGAGTTACGAGTTGGCGTTTTTCCATAAATTGATCAAAATGCTGAAAAGATTGAACATCAAATGTTTTGGTTATCCTGTATAAGTTTCTTCCTTAAAGTACCACTAGATTAGCATTGCATTTCAATGTAGCTAGCCAACTTTTTGATATGGAATATATTCAATTCCTTCTTTTTTTCGCTTTTTCTTTTTTTAGTTCCGGAGACTACAGTTAATGGATGAATCCTGTATTTCTAAACATATCAACTTCAGTCGATAAGCGAAAAATTAAATTCCTATTTGTTGAATTTACAATGTGAACACAAATGCCGAAAACGTGAACTTACTTTGTATTTTATTTATCATAAAGTAATGTTAATTTGGGAGCAGTGGGTCTCCGACTATAATGATTAATAATTTAAAAAAAAAAACATATATCTCAAAAAGTTGAAATCAATACAAAACTTTTTATATTTGTATTCATACAAATACATTATTGTGTATTTTTTACAGTATACACAATAGGAATATTTTAAAAATATGAATTTAGTGAGAATATAGACTTTATTTAAGACAAATATAGTAAAAAACGATACTTAAAAACATATTTCTAATAAGTAATATTAATTTATAATGAAGTGTTTGAAATTAGAAAATTGTATTACTATTTTATTGCATTTGATTATATGAATGCTTTGCATTTAAATACCAAAAGTTAAGCAACAAATATTTTGAAATGAACTTGATTGTAAAGTAAGATGAAAGTTAAAAAAAACTTTTAGGAACTATTCCAAAATTATACTTCCACCTCAAAGTATTGAATATATTTGCAAATAACTAACTGTAATTCATAGAAAATGTTCTAAATATGACTATACGGAAACTTCTAGAATTGAAACACGGAAGAGTTTCATAGAAAACTATATTTAGCCCAAAAGCTTTAAATAGATTTTGAGAGAGAATTGATTATAATCAGTAGAAATTCTTCAAAGCGTTACTCGTTTGAAATTATAACAATTAAAACAGAAATTATTTAAAAAAAATTCTGAACTGTAATATTGCACAGGAGAGAGAATTTTTTTTAAAAATGCGAAAATTCTACTTTTTAATCACAAAGGAATATATATATATATATATATATATATATATATAGATATATATATATAACCCAATTAATTTTATTAATAGTTATATGAATAAAGCTATTCAAAATAGTAAGGATTAAAAATTCTGAGATTAATAGTTTATTACTATAAACTTAAATATTTCAGTTATAGTTATCTCCATATTCTAATATTAGGTAAAATTACTTATTATTATTATTTTATTCATATTTACTCTAGTGTTATTAGAGTTATGCTATAATTTGCAATTATTAATTTTTGTTTCCATTCTTTTTATACTTTTGTTAGGTGCTACATTTCATCCATTCACATGATTTAAATCTGCATTAGGGTCCAGAATCTGGCAATAACTTATTTATTGCATTCAGATTTAGCGCGGGCTTTGCATTTGTAAGTGCAATTTTTAGGTAAGTTACCTCTATCTTGTAATGGATTTAGATATTCCTATCCATTATTTTCAATAGGTTTTTACTCAGTGTTATTTACATAAAGGGGGAAGGTTGGCTGGCCAAAAGATATGTTCAACCCCATTTTCATTTAAATTATTTTATATATTAGCTGTCCTAAGTCAGCAATGTTAATAACACTGCAGCATCCATTTTATAATTTTTAATCTCGGTTACTCATATGTCCTTCATTGTGTGATTTTCCTACTGTCTAAGTGTTTTTCGAATGTGATTGTTGGATGTTATCTCTTGTTTGTAGAGAATAAGCCTATATTATATATATATATATATATATTATATATTTTTCCCCCTATATTCATCATTCAGTTGTGACAACAATTTAATTGGCTTTTTGAATTTCAAAGCTTACTATTTAAACTACAAATTCAATAAAAGAAACTCTTTCATAACTCCTTTAAAACAAACAGCCTTCTAAATTTAATAGAATGTATCACATCTTTTCCCTCCAAAGTTCTGAAGCATCATCAATTCAACTATAACTAAGTCAACATTGACTCATTACTTCCCATGTCCAACGTACAATTAGTTTGAAAAATACTCCATTTTTTAAATTTTTTGAACCCCCTTCTAGAACAATAACGTTCAATATTTCATTGCCAAACACAGCGTCGTCTGCAGAAGACTAATTTTTCCTTTTTGATGCCTAATTATGCTGCTACAATATCCAAAAGGAAGCGAAAAAAAATGCGCATTAAACTATTAACAACTTCCTTTTGTGGCAGCAACAAATAAAATTAAGGGTAACCGAGTTGGAAAACCAGGCTTGGACCAATATTTGCCCTCGATGATTACAGAACCCATCTCTACGTTCCCATTAGCTGATGAAGCATTGATTTTATGACAGTCATCGTCACCTTCCTTGTCTGTTGGTGCAAACATGCGAAAGAGCAGAGTCAATATTGGTCCGACAATGCCTCTGACACGAGCGATTTACACATTCCATTCACTCATGTAAAACGAGGGAGATTTTTGAGAAATTGGCGTGTCGTTCTTTGAGCCATTCTGCTTCTCTTTTATTTGAGTAAAACAATAAAAGATAGCGATGGCACAGCAAAAACTACTATTGGATGAATATTGTTGAATCTTTTTGAAATTGCACTGGCAACAGTCAATTTATTTGCTATGTAGTTATCGATTTTTTAATGAGATTACATTTTGGAAGATGTTTTATTCGAACACATGCTTTGAAAAACAATTTGTTTTAGAACAGATAATTTTTTTCTGTTCACAGCCTGAACATAATATTTTGATTAAATGGAAAAAGGAGGAAAAATAACGCGTGTAAATTAAATGGAATAATAAGTTTGAAATATATTTAGTGTGCCCTGAGAAAAAAAAATAACCCTTCGACTAATACTTTGGGTAGGTATTAATAAAGATAGAAACAATCATCCATCGCAGGCTGATAACATGTTGAAAAAAATATCTTTGATTTCTGTATGTTTTACAAATGAATAATTCTTTAGTAAAATTGCTTAAAAATTTATAAAAACTTGAAGCATCTCTGTATCTTTCGTAGATTTTATATTCTTAAATTAAATAGAAATATTTATCTAGAAGATCTGCCATATATGCTGTCTGTTATAGTTTCTTGACTTGTTAATTCAAATTAACGTCACTTTAAGGTATAGGTTCTCATGAACATTTGGTGGTTCTTAAGACTGCTTATAAAGGGTCTGTGGATAATGTACATTAATTTAATGTGCATGGGCAACATCAGAGATCGTACAATGTCAGGGATATAAAGTAAAATATATTTATATCTCCTTTCCATTATTATAAAATTTAAAATTAATTAGTAATGATTTTTGAGTATTAAAAAAATTCAGAGTAAAAGTTAAGAAATTTTGGATAATTTTTTTAAAAAAAATAGGTACATAATATACCGTAAAATCCGGCGTATAACGCGCACTTTGAACACAAAAAATAGGATCGAAACTTAAGGGTGCGCGTTATACGTCGGGTATGAAAACGTTAGGTTTAAAAATAACAAAAGAAGTGAGCATAAAAAAAATTTATATGTATCGAAACGCTGTTTATTTCAAAGAAACGACTTACCTTACTAAATAAAAAAAGTTGTAGTTCTAGATGCGCACTATTTTTTCAGAAGTCTGGGATAATACCACGAATATATTACTTCAAAACATGAGAGCAATGTATACTAATATTTCATGTTTCTTCGTTAAAAAGGGGGTGCGCGTTATACGGCGAATATACCTAAAAATTAAAAAAATCAGCTTAAAATTGTAGATGCGCGTTATACACCGGTGCGCGTTAAACGCCGGATTTTACGGTAGGTGATAGTCGGGTAATGTGGAATACCGAGGTTTTGGCTCTGTTTGTAATACTAACCCTCTCCCTCCACATCCCGCGATTTCCATGGGTATGCATTTTTTCCGACTATTTAACTGTGCAACCCGCGCTGCTCTTATTTATGCTTTCATTTATTTATTATTTATGCTCATATTCTTATGGTTTCATTCTATATTTTAAAATAAAAACTCTTTTACAAAAGTTTTTTTGTCTATTTTAGCTCAAAAATGTAGATTTGAAATACGTAATAAAACAATACGAAATTTTTGAACCTACTTTGATAAAATAGCTACACAGCCAGAGGGCTAAGGCAAACATTGAACTGCAGAAGAAAGACTCTCATGATACATTGCAGTGAGAGTTGAATGTTGCCTTACGGTTCACTACAGAACACAGTGTGTTTTGCGATTTTCAAAAGTTTTTGCAGGCAATTTTCCAAACATTTTTGCTTATTACTACACATATGACTTGAACATTGAAGTTAAGCATAATGTACATTTAAACAACTGTAATTTGTAACACTGTGGTCGTTTTTTAGCCGGCCATGTTTTGTCCTTCAGTTTAAAAGTCCATTTTCCAAGATGGCGTGTGGGGTATTATGAAATATCTAGTATTCATTCTGGTATTCATACCTAATAGCCATCAATTAAAGAACCTGAAAACAAAGACGCTGAGTGAATCATCAGTAACGGAAAATTCTCCGAAGCAACGTGAAAAAATTTGAATTAAATGCTTTAGCTGCTTTCCGTGGGCTCACCTTGAATGTACTGCTGCAGAGAAAAAAATTTATATTTGTCATTTTTGTAAATAAACTCAAAGCAGAAATAATTTTCACGTATTCTTAAAAAATAAGGTTTGTTATAGTTAAAAATAACTACGTTTTATGAAATATTAATTAGTTTTCCAATGGTTTTAACCACTTATTCCATATTACCAGACTATTTCATTCTACCATCTCCTTTTTTCAAATGAACTTTTTTATAACAACAAAATAAATATCATTCATTTTAACAGGTGTAATTCCTTACAACCGTTTATAGTATACATCCATTATTATTTTGGATATTTTTTATTGAAAACCAGTAAAGTTATTTTTACAAATGTAAATGGTATTCATAATACCCGACTCTCCTCTGCAGTAATGACAAGTATTGCACGGTGAATGTCAGGCCAATCGCAAGTGCTGCCATTTATGCAAATTTAAATAGGAACAGAATCTTGTCGCTAAATGTATATGGCAGTATATATCTAAAATATGGCAGTTTTAAAGAATAGCGCATTTACCGGTTGATTCAAAATTAGTGGGGCCAATTTTAAAAGCATATAACTATTTGTGATGAATTTCTATCGTTTTACTACTGGTTTTATTTTAAAAATGAAAAATTTAAATTAACCAACGTCTCAAACGCCTACAAGAGGGTGTTATCGCCCACGTTGAGAATCTATGCTCTAGAGCTACTTTAAGATTATTATAGAGTTAGAACTTCTTCATCTTGAATTTTAAACTTGATAAAAGAGCATTTAGATTTAATATTAATTTTCCAATAATGATATTTTTTAAAAAGACATTTTTCTGGATGCTATTTTAAGCTGAATGAAGGAAGCATTCATTAAATTACCCTGTTTTTCTCAAAAAAAAAATGTAGTATTTGTTAACAATATATTTTCTAAATGTAACTCTTAAAAGTCACATAAATTAACCTTGAATAGCGATATTCCCAATATTTCATAGTTACTTCTTATACAGTATTATGTCACACAAAAAAAATTAAATATACAGCGTAAGAAACTGAGAGAAATTTTATAATTTCTTTCTTAAAAATGTAAAACTGATTGTATAAGGGTTGCATCATTTGAAAAGCAGATACGTGCAATTGAGTCAAAAGGATTGAAGCTATAGCTGCGCAACCGAACATGATTATAAAGAGATGTAGTAGGAGATTGTTTTTGCTGTGCATGCTGCCTGTCTGACGTAGTCAGATCGAGGCCTACGAAATTCATCGTGGTAAGGGGCTAGATGTACGTCTGTCATTGGCCTTAGTCTTGAGAACCATACAGGTGACAGTACGATTTAGCTCGGTGAAATTCCCGAAATGAAGGAATGAATGTTGCCAGAGCTTGTGAGACAGGTTGGACTTCTTTACAATAGATCTTCCTATTTTCCCCTCCACAATTTAGGCATGGAACTGGAGAGGAAGGAAATATTCTCCAGCCCCCTGCATTCTTGGTTTCAGCTGCTACCACTCACAAGACTTTCGGACTCACTGATTTAACGAGCATGTACTCCGTGTGTACTTGGAGGGTATTTGGGGGCATCGGGCATCGAACCCAGGCCTTCCGGTATGGAGTCCGATGCTCTAACCACTAGGCTACCCACGGCCTTAGATAGGAGGTGTACACCACATTCGACGTGAAATGATGACACCTGTTCTTGGTAGAGGAGATAGATCATAAGTAATGTCATGCTATTTATGGATGATTCATATCGGAGCACTGCGTGATAGTATGGTTTCTGATTGTGGAAGATGAGCTGAGTGCGGGCAGTTATCAGCGAATGGGGTCAGTCTATGGCGAGCACAGCTTAGTTCGAACAATTGAAGCAAATGTTTTCGTGAAGGGTGGCAAACGATTTTATATCTCTAAGACAAAATCCCGGGCCAAACCTCTCTCGTGAAGCCCAGACCACCTAAGCAAAATTTCGTTGAAAAGTATTGTAACCCCCAGTGCAGTCCAGGTTTGTCTCATTGAAACCTTTCACAGTTTCTAATAATTAAGAGAGCATTGCAATTCCTTTTGGACGATGAGGGAAATGAAGCTTGGCTGGACTTTCTCGAGAATCAACCACAATCTTTCTAAAGCGAAGAAATGGACCTACCGTCAAAACAATGGGACCTGTGTTACAAAGCCCAAAGCAATTTATTTTAAATTCTAGAAAAGATATTATTTTTATTCAACTTGTCCACTTTTTATCTGGGCAATCCTTATAATTAACCAAATAATCTACGTTTAACCCTAAATGCACCATAAACACATTAACTCTGGCTAAAAAATGCTGAAGAAAACAGTAAGTCGTCGAAAAAATACTTTTTGAATTTCGCCTTTTACATATTCCAACCATCAGAGTTCCATTTCCTCTTTAAACCGCGGTTTTGTCTTTCCACGTCTTCCGGAAAGGAATAATGTTTCACTTATGGAACGAATTTGCTTTCAATATTTGTGAAACACGCTGTCGGTCGATAAGAAAAGCAAAGGAATATTATTTTCTTCGTTCCATTTTGATTTTTAATAATGTCAATCAAACAAGTTCTTTTTTTATTTGAAACGTGTGTCTCACAGGTTAAAAATGAGACATTTTGAGCTACGTTTCATTCAAAGAGGAATTACTTGTGATATCCTTGGACTTTTTTAATACGTTCAGCCGTCATTCTTTTTTTTATTTTACTTTCGTAGAAAATGACATTCTGTTGAAAATAGTTTAGAAGTAAAGTAATATATGTTGAACCTATATAACGTAAGATTATTTAATAACTATTTTAATTAAAAATTAAAATTCATGTTTTACTAAATTGAATGCATTTTTACTACTACTACAAATGGAAGACATTTCTTCACAATGCAACGAATAAAATTAATCATTCCAATTTAATTAAATTACATAAAAATGTTGCTTTCTGAATTCAAGCCATTGTGTTTCTATATTTTAACTTTTAAGTTTTGAGTTTATTTTTTCTTTATATAATAAAGTGAACATAATATTAATATTGTTTTAAAAATATTATTTGAGTAGAATTTTTCTAAAAAAAATTTTTCTATTTTTTTCATAACAGCTGTATACTCTCCACCATTTTAAAATAGTATAATATTATTAATCAAAATGAAGTGCGAAATGCTTAATATTTTGACATAAGAAAAGAACTGTAACTAAACCCTTTTTCACACCAGTAAGTAGAGATCATACTAAGGAAGGAAGATATATAATTGATGCATGTGTTGTGAAATCTAGCGAGGGGTGATTTTAAGAGTGTTGTGATGGCGCTTTATAGCGTCTTCTATTAAAATCTTTTGGGAAATCTTTGGGGCCAGAATGGCAATTCCTTCCAACCAACTCGAGAACGCAATTATGCAGATTAGGAATTGTGTATATATTGGAGCTTTAGCATTCGCGTGAGGCTCTAAAAGGTTCTATGAGGAGGTCTAATAGTGCTAGCGAAGTTCTAAGAAGGAGAGTTCTAAGTGAGTTCGAAGCCAGAAAGTAGTCCATTTGCCAGAGCAAGTTGGATCAAGGATTATATTGACGATATAAGGACTGGTAGCAGTTCGCCGGGGATTAGCGGTAAGAAAGATTATATTAAACTTTAATACTAGAGCGGATTCTAGTGAATTCAGGGAATCATTTATAAATATGGATTCGGTGGTTTATTGCGCTATTTGTTAGAATTACAATTTATGTCTCATCATTCCTAATCATAAGCCTCCTAGACTTCTGTTGCTTTGCTGAATATAAATTGAGATAACAATAAACTAATTTTAGTACGGAATCTCTGAGTGTTCAATCTTGTATCCCCTCGAACTTATGTCGAGTGGATGATGAAGAAATGATACCCACAGCCCGTGGGCTATCACAGTGTAAAAAGTATATTAAATCTTATTTTTCTTTTTCAAAATTTTGATCAATTTTGTTGAATTCCATAACTCGTATAAACAGAGAATGATGTTTATTTCCAGCTACTGATTCAACTAGAATGCGTTTAAAAATGATTCTTTTATAAATCGAATTAAATGCATTTCTTTTACTATCTAATGATGTTGTTAAGGAGAATAAAGCATTAATATTACGTGTTACAGGAATTTCTTTCCAGATTGTTACAAAATGTTTTAAAATAAAAACAACTTCATGAATACAAAGAAAAGTAACCGAGAAAATATTAGAAATTCTTTTGCATTTTAGTAATTCAAAGTCTAATTTTAATAAAAAATCTTATAATTACGAATAGTTGTCGGATATCGAAACTAAATACATATCTTACTTATACTTATCTCTAATCTCTGAGACAGACAAAAAACAAGCTTTATTAATTGCTACAACAAGAATTATTTTATATACCTGCACATTTACACGGAGCAATGAAAAATTTATTTTTATTTCGATGGGCTTATGGTATGAAAGAACTTCTCTAAGAACTCGTTATCTTTTAATACAAAATTCTATTTTTATATCACCCTGTGGTAGTTATCTAATCCAAAACTTCGTTTTAATGATTATGTATAGAGAAATTGAACATAATCTTTTAATCTAGTTTACTTGTCTTTCTCAAATATCTTCCTGTTTATTAAAAAAAATATGGGAAAACGAAAAAAGGTTTTTAACCATAGATTTGCATTATCTTTTCAAATTATTGATATACGAGAAAAATAAAATAAAATATTTCTCTAAACAAAATTAAAACTGGAGGAAAATAATCTAGAAACGAGTGTTATTTCGCTGCATAATTACAGAATAAATCCCCCAGCACACTAATTCTTTTTTTGTGGAATAAGAACCAAATAACATCTTTTTATTAGAGGCCTTATCTTCAATGCACATATTTGATTTAAAACATTTTCAATGTCTTAAAATTCCTTCATTGATGCAAAATGGATCTGTAGGAGCTAATTTTATTTACTATGGACATAAAAACAGCTTGTAAAATTCGATTAAAAACAAAAGTGTTATTCATAGAAGAACTATAATTACCATAAGATAAGAAATATTTTGTAATTTTTTTTAATTTACCGGAGGTGAAAATTTTTAAATTTCTGCAATTAATGGGCTATGTTCATAACGTATGATTTTAATTAGAGATTGCATATATAATTGAAAAAAACTTAGTTATAAAATATACTAATACTATAAGTTAGGCCCAGTGGTCGAGTGGTAGCGTATCGCGCTTCCACACCACAGGTCCGGGTTCTATTCCCGGGCTGGGTAAGGTCGACTCAGCCTTTCATTCCTACTTCAGTGGGTCAATGAATAAGTACCAAGCTTGCTTGGGGACTTAAACACTGGGAGTCTCGCTTCAGACTGACCACCTGATCCGGACATCTGCTCATGTACCTCAGCACCCAATGGTCTCGTATACTGGAATGGGCACAGTAGGCCCTGGCCCTCAAGAGCTGTTGCACCACTAAGTTTGAGTTGAGTATAATTACTTTAATATATATATAATATTACTTTTATTGATAGAAAACAATGATCATATAACATAATTAAGTTTTCTAACTACATTGCGAATGTGCATTGTAGAAAATATTGACTGAATTTAAGTTTTGTTTTGAATATAAATAAAAAATTGAACCCAGTGAATAAAATTAATATTTTGTTTTAAAAACATCCATCATTTACAGTTTTCATAATTTTAAACTATAATCAAGTGAAGAGGATGACACCACATGTTTTGCACGCCAAAATATTTTTACTCTTATCTCCTCACTAGATATATTTTTCTGATTCTTCAAAAATAGAAATTTGTTTTTTTTAGGTTATTTCTAATGTCCTTTCATAGAATGATATTGTGACCAATATTTGACTAACAATATATATATATATGTATGTAATATATAATATCATCACAAACTGTATTTCTTATTGTTTTGTATATTATTTTCATCCGTATCAACTCGTCATGAATTATGATAAAAAATACAATTAGTAGAAACATTATTAACATTACGTATGTATATGTGTATGTATATAATCTTTTGCATCATATTGAACGAAATGTAGATCCATTTAAAATTACAACATTATTATTCTCTTACTATTTTTAGTAATTGAAGAGAACAGAGAAACATTGGATAATTTAGTTTAAGGGGATGGTGGACCTTTACAAGGTTAGATTTCGGTCGAAATTGCGATTTTGATTTTTTATTCTAATACTATTCCTTATATTTCATAGAATAATTATATCAAGTTATTGTGTGTAACTTTGATTAATAATTACTGAATTATTTTTTTATTTTAATCAAATAAATGTTTAAAATGCACTTTTCTTAGCTCTCAAATTTTTCCTTTTCATTGTTACATAAAATGTTCCTTGCGTTTTAAATTATGTTATATATCTTTGAAGTTTCCACAAAACTTATAAAAGAGGATACAATTCACAAATTTGTGCATTAGTTTTCTAAAAAAATTTAGCGGATCATATTTTGTTCTGTTTTGAGTACCTTGAATGTGTTATAATTGGCGAAATATTTCATATAGTATAGAAAATTTATTTTTTTTCCCATCAAATTTTTTTCTGAATTTAAAATCCCTGCACAGATATATTTTGTTGTAGTTCATAAATATATAAAACAAAAATTATAAACATATCTTAAAAACTAATGCGCAAGAAGCATTTTTAAAAATAGTTTTAAAAAATTTAATTTTTTAAAAAAAATGGGTTCATAATGGCCATTCCATTTTCCATTTTCCATTATTCCATTCCATGATTCCATTTTCAGCTAATTAAGCTAACAATTTAAGAAATTAGTTTTAAAGGTCCACCCCGTCCTTTTAGTAAACATTTTACGCGTAGAATATGCACCATATTAATAAAATGAAACTTCTTCAGTGAAAATCAAACTATATAATATTCATAATTTCGAAAGGATTATGGCGAGTCAGTTCAGACTACTTACTGTCATAATCGTTGTACGGTGCTGCAGAAATCATATCAGCTGTCAGGAGGGCGACAACTAAGAGGAAAGAGCAAACTCGGATAGCGTTGCCAGAACTCATTTTCGGAGATGTTAGCTGAAAAGAGAAAGAAACGTACATTAGAAACTCCAAAAAACACAGATGAATTCAAAACATTTTTGAAATTAAAAAGAATATTTTGTATTCAATAAATTTAGACAATGAAAAGACAGGTTAAAGAGAGGACAACATGTTGTAAAATCAAAAAGAAATTTAGACAGAAAACATGTAGAAGTATATAAAAAGTCTATTAACCTATTTTAAATAATACGATAAAGTTTCGATGATATAATTTACATCAAAATAATAGAATATATTTTTTTAATAAAATGGGTTTTTTTCTCTCGAATGTAAAGAAAAATAAATATCGATTTGCCCGTAGAAATACGTTCTATAATATACACATTATCAATAAAGAGAAAAAAAAGATTATTTCATTAAAACAGAAACGAAATTATGTTAACAGTTGCTTCTGCTATGTATAAATTATGAATTAATCTGTCAGGAATGTATGCGTTAAATACCACTGAGTGGGAAAGAAGTTAAAAGTCTATAAAGGAAAAAATAAGTTTGGAAAATCTCTTAGAAATTTGCAATATGACAGAGGAAACAAGAAGTGGACGAAATACGAGGCAATAAAATTTCTTTAACGAAAATTACTCTTTATTTGAAGGAAGCATACATGCATTTCTGAAAGATAACTTTTTCATTTCTATGCGATATAATTTTGAAAAATATAAAGATATATTCTCTTAAAGAATTTTGAAACAGGAAGATTTAGCGCAAAAAGAATAAAAATATTATATAAATAATTTCTGCTTTTTTTTAAAGTACTGGTTATATCGTTTCAGTGTAAATGTTACCAATACTGTAGCTACATTTAAAACTTTTGAGCAGTTTAAAAAACACAGGCTTTCTAGACGTATTTATAAAACTCCAGGAAGTAGTAGTCAATCACTTCCTGGTAGTAGCAGGAAGTGATTGACAGGAAGTGATTTAGTAGCAGTCTTCGGAGCTGCTTCTAAAAATAAAAATATTTTTACGCGTAAACTTCACATGCACTTCCTATGAATGAAATAGGATCAAATAATAATAATTTTTTTGTTAGAATTTTTATTGCATCAAAATAATTCAAACATAGTATTCGAAAGCATGATTTTCTTCTCTTCCGTGTTACAAATAGATCCAAATCTATAAAATAGGGATCTTGATCTTAAACATATTGAATCAAAAACGTATGATAAACACGTATGATTTAAAAAGGTTTTCAAAACTAAAAATTCTCATTTTCTCAAACCTTTGGGAATAATAATAACACAAAATACTGACCAAAACCGTAACCTGTTTAGATAAACTATGTAGAACAAAAAAAAAAAAAAAAAAAAAAAAAACTGAAGGCTCATTTATTTGATGTTTCGGAATAACCCATAAAAATTGTTTTTGATATCTAACAACAGTAATAACATAACAAATACAAGAAAAAAGAAGGCATACATTATTCCGTTTTTTCCAGGATCTCAAAAAAATATTGTTATCACTACAATTATTACTATGTGCAAAATAAAATATTTTCCATCTACAAATGTTTAACTCTTAGTACGAGGGTTTTTCCCTTTATACATCTGATGAAATCTTTTTTTTTTTTTTTTAACTGTGGTTTCTATTTGATTTAGATTGAAAATTTTAATGTGAATACTGTACTAGTTTTGTGGATCTTGCGCTTTTAACGTTGTTCATTTTTCTGTTATTATTTGAACATACATTCCTATTTGAATTGATATTACATGTATGATACAGTACTTAATTTTTTCTTGAATTTTTGTATTATGTACAATCTCATAACATAAATTTTCCTAATAGCTAAGATAAAGATTACATCTGAAAATGTTTATAATTCGAATTTATGCACAATAAATTCTCATACTTTAAAAAATGTTTCATTGTATCTTTGCTTATCTTTTATAGGTTTAATATTTTGTAATAATCAAATGCATGCGCTAACAGCTACCTTATATATACAAAAAAATAGATCGTTAAAATGAACTATTTTCTTTTGATTTTAGAATTATTGCATTAAAATTCCGAATTAAAAATAATTAGTTTTCAACTCAGAAAGTTTTAAAAAAAATTGTTGGATTCTAAGCAGTTATTACCGCTAATTGTTAAAAATATTAAGCGCATAGTAATATTAAATTAAATTTTTTTTTTCTGTTATGATGAAAAATATTTTAAGCCGCCATCATAATTTACCAAAGTTAACAAAAAAATTAATACTTTTTAAAACCAAGTTATATTTCGTAGTGAAATGAATATAAGTCTGCCTTCTCCAAGAAAGTAATAAATTTGAAATTTATTGCTTCTATGTGCGTTAGCAAACTGCATAAAAATTTAAATAATAATTTCTGTATGAAACGCCAATTAAAATTATTTGTTTTCCCAGCACTCGATGCCTGTCTAGACAATATTTGTATTCTACTTCATAAAATTTCTGGAAATAATTTTCAAAGTACAAAATTACTTCAGAAATCCAATTTAATATCAGGAAAATGTTTGTATTCTTCTTCCTATGTGCTTATATTTTTAAGATGAATCTTATAATATTATTACCAAATCCCTTGACTTATTAATGTCTGCTTGCCTAATAATATTTAACTAACAAAAACTTCAAAGAATAAAATCAAACTGTGTTAGTTATAATATAAGAAATTAAATTTCTACAACATTTCTCGAAAGCTCTTAGCAGTAAATATTCCATCACAAAATGATTATATTTTGTAGAAATGCAGTGATTTTTAAATATTTTTAACAGAATGAGAATTGAAATAGGTATAAATGTAAAACTTCGATTGTTTCGCGGAACATAAATTACAGATAAAAAAATAAATATTAAACCAGAGAAAGAAATGTTAAATATCATTTTTGATTTTAATAATTCTTCTTAAATACAAACACTAGGCACTATAAAATCTTTTATGAAAAAAACGTAAATTTTATTCCATGAAAATGGAAATTAAATTATTATTTGCTTAGACATTAATAAGAATTTTTGGGAAATTTTATTTAAATGAGCTGATGCAGTATAACATTTATTTCTGAAAATATTAACATATTGTAATATGGTATGTTGCAAACCTTTTAAAATTTCAGTATTTGCTAATATTTATTAGAATATAATTTCAACAGCAAAGTAAAGAAATGAATTTTAAAAAAAAATTACATTGATTTTACATAGTGTAAAATATCGAAAATTTTCAGAAAAAAAACCATTTTGAAACTGGCAGAATAGATAACTCTTAATATAGCAAATCCTATGACAAAAAACACTGTTCATTTTTCTCTACATATATAGTATGTAATAAGGATACATTTTTCTTCAAATTATCAAATCTGAGCCACAAAGCACGTGCAAAATATAAAGTAACTTATTTTGGTTAGGACTAAATACTTATTTCCTTAAATAGAGGAAACAATATTTAAATGTTTCTGAAAATATTAACCATTAAAATAAGGAATTAATAATCAGAAATAAGTACTTTTTCACATAGCGACATAACAATTTCACATAAACTGAAAATAAATAAAGAGTCAAAAATTTTATTACACGATTAGTAATTTATCATTCGAAGATTTTAATATCTGCATTTTGTGGAAAAGACAAATCGTAATAGAATTATGCTTTTTGGAAGGTAAATGTTTGTGTTCCGATACAGTAAGAATTTAACCTTTATTGCTTTGTGCAGATATTTTATGTACCTCTGTTATCTTCCATGCAAGAATACAACGAATTAAAAAATTAAAGTTGGGATACTGAAACTCTTTTAATTCTAAACTGCAAAAATTAATATTGTGTGAACATTTTTCAATAAATAAAAGAATTGAAAAAAATTGATAATTTTTACTGAACATTAAATATTATAAAGATATTTTTTCTTAAATTATCATATTAAATAAATACTCAGGTGCTTAAAAAAACGGGATAATTTGAAAATAAAAAATAAAAAAATTCCATAAATACATATTCTTATCATTTTTTTTTTTTGTTGATGTTTCAATGAATTTCTTTATCAACAAGTGTTTGTTTAATATATTTTCCTAGCAATGAAGTAGTATATTTAGGGAAATAAAAGACTTATATTTTTCAAAAGTAAATATTGATTTAAATAAATAAAAAAACAACTATTGTAAAAAATTCTGAAATATTTCTTACAACTTTATTTAAGTGTATCATAAATGTTTGCGTTCAAAGGTATATTATAAAGGTAATATAAGATTTATTTATTACTAAGAAAATTATACAACAAATATTTTATGAATGATAATTAGAATTTATTTCACAATTTAATAATGTTTTTAAAGGGAATATGAAAGAATTGGTATGAGAAAGAATTTCATAAAATGAGGATCAAAACTTTTTTATTTATCCATAAAATTAAAATTAAAACAAAAGCTAATTCACAAAAATAACTACTTGCAAAAAATAATTTTATATAGATACTGTAAATATTACACCAGTGTTTCTTAAACTGCTAATATTTGAGACCCAATTTTCAATCATAATTTTCATTGCACCCTGCCCCTCCCAATACAATAATAATATATTGAATTCAATAACAATGTACTTTGACACTATGGCTACAATACGACCTTAATTATAAACCATGTAAATTATCAAGATAAATAATAAATTTTGTAAATGTTGCTTTTAATTAATAAAATAAGTATTATGTTACTTTTTCAATTTTTTTTAAAATTTAGAACAGATTGCTATATATATGCAAATGTAAACTTGTCAAAATGTATTTTGTTTTGCTTTCTTTCAAAAAAATTTATAATTTTTTAAAATAACCTTTTATTTTCGACTTTCTGATATGCTCGCTCCCTCACATAGGGTTGTCACGCCCCCTTAGAGGGGGTGCGCCTCACAGTTTTAGAATCGTTGTATCACATGCGTTTTTATTTTCTCAACAAAACAAAAGAAACTATTCCTTTCAACATGGTTACACTTTTACAACAAATAGAACATGAAAAAAAAATCAGTGTGTGTCCCAAACGTAAAACTTGACATCCATTTCAGTGACCTTGATGCTATATTGTATCTTTTTTTCTGTTCTACATTAAGTCTTCACATAACACATTTATTTAATCTGCAAAAACTGCAAAATACTGAACACAAAAATGTTTAGAGCACCTCTTTCAAAAATTAATTATTCCCACTTACCGATCCAAGAAGCTATAATTAAACGTACAGAAAATCCATTAATGCATGACCCAAAGAAATATTTAGAAACACGAGCCACCAGAAAACTTTTTGACGCCATTTAATTTCCCTTCCCAGTAATCGAATATCCTTCACCCCCTCCCCTCTTGCTTATCGAATACTTTTCCCATTATTTTAAAATACATGCACGAGTTGAGTAGTTTATTAGTCATTCTCCAGACTTAATATTACAAAATTTCATAAAAAGAGCGTTATTGCTCCTTTTTTTGAGAATCTCCGTTTCGTTCTTGGCGATAAAGCGTCGTTTCATCGCCACATTAAGAAGCCTCTGCACATCATTAACAGAATGAGAAGACTTTTAGATCACCTCCGTTATAATTAACTATTACTCATATTGGCTTCCCTGGTGAATTACAAATGCCCCCTCTCCCCTTTCGGTTAATAAGTTCTGCTTTTGGTGATATACTAATCCCTGAGGCAGAGGGGCTTCAAAGGAGGATGTTACAGAATCTGGGAATTATCGGTTTTTTCCGGTTTATTTCCTGGTTTATTAGATTATTTTCGTGTTCCGGATATTTGGGAATAAGGAGTAAAGTGATTTTAAAATGTTGGGTTTTATTGACTGAAAGCATGACTTGGATGGTGGGAAGGTGATTATTATGGATTTGAATAGAAATTGTAGCATCTGGAAAGTATCCCCTACTTTTCGTTTTAAGGCTTTAGAATACTTTCAACGTAAAAGTCGGGAAACAGAAGAATTATTTGTTTAAATTTTGCTTGAATAGATTTTGAATTTTAAATTTTGATTGCGATTTTTCGTATAGCTATGGATTTTATACACTATGTTTATTTCATAACGTAGAGTAATAAATACATTTTTTCTCTCCATTGCTGTTTTAAAATATTTTTTTTAAAAAAAATACGAATGAAACTAATTATTATGTTTTGAAATTAAAAAAGGCCCAGTTTTAGGAATTCTTACCAAACAATAAATATATGAGTTTGATTATGCTCATCATTCTTTACTTAAAATGATAGTGGGAAAAGTAACACAATGAACGAAAATTCATGTGATATGTAGAAATATTTAATGATGTTATTCTATATCAAACGATATAAAATTAATCGTTGTTGTTACCAATGTCACCTGTCAGACAGAGGCCCATGGAATGGATCGTGGCAAAGAGCTACATGTACGCCTGTCGTTAGCTGTAGCTTTGAGCATCATACAGATTACAGTACGTTTTGGATCAATTCCACACTAATTTTGAGGAAGAACACCTTAGGGGGCTTAGTGACCTCCCACCTCTTCCACCAACCTCACGAGAGAACTTTCAGCTCAACGGTTATTTAGAGTACCTATACAGGCCTCGAAGACACTGTTCATTTACAAACATCCATGTCTTCTCTGGGATTCGAACCCAGGCTCTACGGCACGGCTGTTAGCGTCGCTAACCACTATACCGGATGGACGATATAATATTAATTTCTTATATTAAATATAAGCTTCAGAATATTTATCATTTATTAATTGATTACTTAAATTTTACTGTAATTTACGTCGCACTTTGGAGAAAAACGCGTGCTTTAGTGACAAACCTAGTAATTCTGAGCCCTGTTCATGTGATGAAGTCGACACCTGAGCCGACATCGCCCTCTCCAAACTTCAATACCGTGCCAACGAGAGGTCTTTGAGCCTCAACAGATTAATTAAGGGATGAATATCAAAGACCCGTTTACATGTTAAACTTTATTGAAGAATAAGATAATATATTTAAAAACACATAAAAAAAAAAGTATTTAAAATTTCCACCATTAAGTTATTATTTGCCAACATTTTTTTTTTGAATAAGTTTTAAATAGAATATTAGTTACTTAAACAATTTTATTTGTTAAAAAAATAAAAATGTTTTTTTTTGTATGTAAATAAGTTAATAATACTTAATGCCGTAACTATTAACTTAAATTTATGTATAATTTAATTTAAGAATAAACATATAAAACTACAAAAAACAATTGCACTTCCTGCAACAACTCTTCTTGGTGTGAAACTGTTCTATTAGTATGGTATATAAACTATAATTAAAGCTCTAATTTTTATTTTGAAATAATGAAAGGAATCGTGAAGTGGAAAATTTCACCGTTCATTTTCTGAAACATAAAATTTTTATCGATTTACCTTGTTGACTAGAATGAAAGCTATTTTACTCTTCTGATGGTGATTCACACTTAACTACTTCTATTTTGAAATATTTAAGAAGCATTTTGTGTGTCCATAAAAGTCTCAACTGTAAGTGCTCGGAACGATTCAGCCCCTACTCATTTAAAAGAAAATATCTTAATACATTTCCAAAATAACTATTCCAAACAGTTCCCTATCAGTCAAACAGGAGAAACCAAGGGGAAAAGTCGCCCCAATCTACCTCTCCCATTTCGCAAATGTAACATTAAATATCAAAGTGGAAGTTCTCTCATAAAAGCAAACGATTGGAAATATTTAAATGGAGAAACTTCACATTTTGATGGAGTTTCGTTGCAGCCATCCTGCATGGGAAAGGGTTATATGGGAGAAACTGGGAATTTCTCTTTCAGAAACGCCTTCGCAAGCGGAAAACGTAAGACTCCATTCAGAAATATTGCTTTGAAGGTCATATAAAACCTTGTCTTGAGTTTTAAACGAGTCTTAGAAGACTTAACAGCTCGGGTTTTGTTACTTTATGGTTTATAGTTTTCCCCGGCAGAGAGCATAGAAAGTCGATAAAGTGTTCAAAGGAGACGTGAAATATGCTTATTGAATCTGGCAGCATTGATTTCACTCGGCTTTTCGGTTTTTGGTGTGTTAAAAAAAACGTGAAGTTGAGGTTTCATTAAAAATGCAGCATCTGTATGCATTATGTACTAGTTTAATATGAGTTAGTCTAAAATTCAATAAGAATGTCTAAATACATTTAGCACTACACCTACATGAGAACTATTAGTGACAGATTTTAAGTAAAAAATAATAAATAAACAGCGCAAGATCTGAAACCTCACTCCCTAAACTTCTATCGAACGTTTTGGAGAATAAAAAAAGTGTTCGAGAATAAACGTATTTTTCTGTTTCTTAAAATGACCGAGGTAACCTAATGGTTATGGTTCCGAGCTC
>BMAV01023631.1:299444-313772 GCA_019973955.1 Trichonephila inaurata madagascariensis
TGGAAGTTCAGAGAGGGAATGCCATCTCAGGTGTCACCTTCTTCCGAGGTTCAAAATTATGAGGTCCATCTCTAATTACCTTCCCGTTGTTTTATATCTTGACGTTAAAATAACTCTCCTCCATTAACCTTTTCTTGGGCCATTTATTTCTCTTTTGCAGTTGTTGACGTTTTATTAACAATTAAGCAATAGCATTTACTGAAATATATTTTATTTTACCGAATTTTATGTTTATATTTAAATTTTAGGAGTGGGAGGAATACTTCCCAAGGAACCATTCACTGTCATAAAGAAAATTAAATTTAATGGTCATGATTTTCTATGAAAATATGAGAAGCATACTGCATTGCTCAAAATGGACATCACATTCTGCACACATGTAGCTGGTCCTTTTTTCTTGTCCCTTTCTGCTACATTTCCTACATCTTCCTTAGTTGAAAACCATCTTCGGCATGTAATTTCTCACACAGAATAAGCGTATATCATCCGGAACCACACACTTCTTTGCTTGAATGCTAGCAGGAAGTTCTTTCCTTTTTCCTTTTTTTCTTCCTTCGTCGATTAGCTGACGAGCTAATGCTATACGGAATGTCAGGGAGTTTAAACTTCAGGTTCTTTTGTTCACTTTGCCACAGATTGAAACTATTTATGATGGTAAGGTCAATAAGAAAAATAAAATATACGATGCCACCATTTTACATATCTTCTTAGTTGGTATTTTTCTTTCCTCAGATCGAAGCGTCAACCCCTCCAATGACATCATTATAAACAATGACAGCTTTTGGACATGGTACATCTTCATTTTTTATCCGATTTACAGATCTCAAAATCGCTGGATTATGTGTAGTAGCGCAAAACTGAATCGGAAATAAGTCTTCCCTTCCTTATATAATAGCAAGGCCAATATAATATAATACGTTATGCCCTTCTCACAGGTGTATTTTGTAACATCATGTAGATGGGATGTAATCTTCCCAAGGCTCACGAAAGGGTCAAAACATTTGGGGATAAAACAATGTGATCTTTGCCAATATAATTTAAAATAATAATTTTTCAATCTTTGTGTTCAGAGTTGTTTAATTGAATAAAAACGATACATTGATATGTTTGTTTTAATTATTACATATTAAAATCTATTACGTAATTATGTATCACTAATAAGGTAACTAAAATTACAGAAAATCTGTATGTGTGTGCTTAAATCAATCACACAGATGCATCTAAATTAAATTTTAAAATTATTAGATATTTCTGGCATGTCCTGTTATTCAACATCCTGTGTATTCCGGAACTTGTCTAATTGGAAATGACGTAACCTTTTTGAAATAACCTTCAAAAGCATAATGCCTTATTTGGAACGCTACACCTTCCTGACCATTGATTATATTTATTTAATGCAACAAATCAGGATATACAGGTTATAAATTTTGAGATATATGTGTACCAATCGTTCCTATAGTAATATGTTAGTCCGAATTAAAATAATTGACCTCCCATTTAATTTGAAGTTTCACTTCCGCTACCCACCATGGAAATAAGTTCCCAAAACCTCAACCAAGACTGAATTGGTATTTACTGTAATTTTCTATATTCCTGAAGTAATTACAAGTTCTCATGTGACTTATTCTATTTAGTTTGATTTTCATCATTTTGAAAGGCAGTAATGGATTAGAAATGCACTAATCAATACAAAAAGCTATTAGTATTAAATAGCCTTCTATTTAGGCACGCAAAATTACTATGTACTTCATTGTTTTTATACTTTGCGTGATCAATGCGTAAATCAATAAGTTAACTTACAAATACAGGGTATTTACATACTATAAGTATTGAATATATATCACTCGAATGATTCTTTGGACAACATATGATATTATTATTAACACGATAACGTTGTACCAAAAACTCCATTTGAATTGAAAAACTAGTATGAGATATATCTCACGTTTCTATGACACATAATGGAATGAATGAACAGTGGGCTTTTAAAAGGTCATTTTGTTGTTTTTAGAATTTTGTTTGGGCTCTCCTCAGCGTGCAATGTTAGAAGAAAGGTTTTAGGGTTTCTTTTCATTTCCTCCGGAGAGCACTGAAAGCAAAACATAGGGAAATTTACTCACTCCCTTAGTAGTAAATAAATGGTATTTTTAGCAGCTAAAAGGATTTATTTACTGTGTGAACTTTTATGCAGAAATATAATGATTTATGGAGTTTTTTTATATTTATGTTATAAAAATATGTAGATACTTATAGAATTTTATTCTAAAAATATATTCCCAATCGCAGACATATACGTTTTATTTTAGACTAATCAATCTTAATTCCTTCTCTGCGAAATATATCATAATTTAGATGCACTATGTAGCCAAAAATCGTGAGACATTTTAGATTTTCGGTATTTCTATGAATTTCTAGAGAAATACCCAAAGAATTTTTTTGTAATTGGCTATGCAAAATATATATGCTTGAACTCTCACTTTCCGATGAGGTTTCAATGATTCGTGCAATAATAAACTATGCAAACGTGAAAAAGAGAAATGCAGTATTTTTAATCACCCTATGTTATACAGCTGTAAATTATTGTTCCACTATCACAAATAATTCAATAGGCTATTTTTTTTAAATGTTCGTTTGCATTTTCATACAGTCATAAAAATATACATATTTCTTCAAAATTTAGAATTTTTCAAGAAGTTGTTTTTGTTAATAATATACAGAATTTCTCCAATTAAATCTCACGAACACTCATTCAAAAATATTGACAATGTGCAAATTAAATTTGAAATGAAAAAAAAAAAGAAAAAAAGCTGAATATCATATGAGATATGAACATTTAAATAAAATTTTTCTTACTGTTCGTGTGAAAAATATATCAATATTTCAAATCAATAATTTTACAGACTTTATATATAATTTTAAGTACCTTATTAAATACTATTTGAATATCGCGAAAATTCTGTAAGACATTACAGATACAGTAATTCGTATTTCTGTTACTCTTTCTGAAATTAGCTTGGTGATAAGGAGTTTTCCGGATATTTTTTTTTTTGTTTTTAATTAATTTTTAGTTTTATTTAATTCAAACTAATTCAGTTTAATCATCCTGCGCTGAATGATTAAAGATTACAGTCGTAAGACAACACATTTGAGTATTAAAAATTTGTCATTAACTGCTCCTTAAGGTATCTGCCTACCCTAAAATCGTGATTTTTTTTAAAAAAAAGGACTAATTTTTTTATGATATTATTTTACAGGTCATCTTATTAACTTTTTAAAAATACCAAGTATTCTATTTTTCATTCACTAGAACAAAAACTACAAGTGTTTTAATAAAAGCAAATGCCATAACTTTACATAAGGTAATACGTTATAATGCGTTTTACTCGAAATGTGTTTTTTCCCCAAGAAGTTCAAACGGGGACAGCGATTGCTCAAAAAACTTTTAAAATAATTTGCTAAAATTTTGTGTGTATGTTCTGTATAACAGTAGAAGTGTTTTAACCTTCATATTTATCAATCACTGTTTTATTACAAAATTTATAGTTCTTTATGTGAATATAAAAACTATTTTTTTAAGCATTTTCGTATAAAAACCAAGATAAAGTGCTCTATTTATATAAAAATCAAAATATGTCTTATCCTGAAGGTCATTTCATAAGTGAGTAACATCAAAATTGAAAAATTGAAAAAAAAATTGTTAATTTACTACTTATACAGAGCATGACCCGTTTGTGAATTTTTTTGTGAATTTTTACACATTTTTTCTCATTTTAGCAGAAGTAATTTATTTTTCTCTTCGCAATTTTAGCCTTTTTTCTTAAAATGTACTAAATAAATCTAAAAACCACAAAAAAATCTTCATTTTTCCATTTTTTTAACAAAAAAAATTGTCTCAAGTAGTCGGATACATTAAGTGGGCTTATGAAATTAGGCACTTTTATTAATGATTACTAGCTTTTTTATCTACACGCTAAGAATTATAATGAAAATCCTTATTCAAAGCATTATACTGAAAATTTTAATTCAAACAAAATTTTTAAATAAATATATTGGATTTTGTAAACATTTAATTTGTATTCAATAGTATTGCATGATAAGAAAGCAATCGTAAATGTCTGTTTAGAATTTATTTGCATTTGATGCATCAAATAATCATTTTTTTTAGTCCTTAAATGGCTTTCATTCACTCAGTTATAAAAAAAAAAACATTGTTATGTCTTTCTGACCATGGAAGCTGTTTTATTTGCCAAGTTATTCTCAAATTTCTCACTGCGGGTTTTTATCCTTGATTATTTCTGTCACGTTTTTAAAAGGCCTTAAGAATCAAGAAAAATGGCGTTTCTATTTTATTCTGTTTCACATATCGACTGGAATTTTGGATTTCAAACTCCAATACTCCGACACAAGAATCAATAATGATAGAATAAGATATGTGCTGAAAATTTGATGCTTTGAGTTAGAGAAAGTCACCTAAGAAAATTGAATTTTGACGTGTAAAGAACAAAAATATCTCTTTTGTATTATTTGATGATCTATTAAAATTTTAATAAATATGAAACACAAAGGAATATTAATACAGTTAACTATGTATGTATTTAATGATATTATAATTTTTCATACTTGCATTTTATCTAATTTTGGGATAGTGGAGTGATCTTTGGAGGAATTTAGAGGGTCTTGAGAAGAATTTCCTCTCGATTTTCTTAAATCTCCGAAATTTTAATATCCTTAATCGTTTGCATTTTTCAACATAAAACTCCGGTGACCTGAATCAACCAGTATAGTCCTCAAATGTAGTGTTTAAAATGCTCAGTAATTAACTAAGATAAAGTCTCTTACATTTACATTCAAAAATAAGTTTTAATTTGAAAAAAAAAATCACATTTAACTGAAATTGATAAAACTATATACACACGCGAGCGTGTGTGTTACATTTTTCTTCAAAATGATTTGGATTATTTTTAAAATTAAATTTTAGAAATTGATTATTTTACATAGGTGTTGTGATCGTTGTTAAACAAAGAAGTCTTTTTGAGTAAGGCGTTTTGTGTTACGAGGGCAAAAGTAAGCAGGAACATGGCTAGGTGAGGAAATACAATCACCAGCATAAGGGATGAAACGAAAGCAATAACTGATAACCATCTGCTACTTCAGCCGGCATGTCCCCAACCCTTTTTTTCTGCTTCGAGAGCCCCGTATCGGGAAAAAGGAAAGTTTAGATAGATTCCACTTGCAATTATAGTTATTAGAAAAGAAGTGAATTTTTGAAAATTTTTATCATGATCTTCTGAAAAATTTAGGTACAAAATTGTTTAAAGTAACTAAAAGGTTAAATGAATTGAAGTCATAATGTACATGTAATACGCTTTTATGTTGATTATCTCCACTTGATTATCATTCTATGTAACGTCCAAAAAATTATATTCTTTCTGGTTCACCATACGTAGTGGAAAATTGCAATACTTCAAGATTATTTTGACAGCCCATTTTTCCTCTCTTTTTAAATATAATGTCTTTCTACAATTTAACTTTTACTTTTATCTAATTTTTGGAATATTTTAGCCAGTAGTTTGAATTGATCATTTTATTTTTAGCAAAATTCCTATCATATAACACTGTTTCCAAAAGAAGTATTCTTTTAATACTTTTAAAGTAAACTTATACTTTCTATTTTAGAGTTTATCACAGTTAGCAATTTTTCTAATTATTTTAATTCGTTAATTTTTCGTTATGAACCAATCCCAAGATATTTATTGTCTTTTTTTTAAAAAAAAAAATTCCAAGTTGATGTATATATATATATATTGTAATTTCTGTTATATACACGATAATAATTAAAACTAAATATTTAAAGAAACAAGTATTCGGTGTCACCCTTCGTGTATTTATTAAAAATAACTTAATTTCAGTATCGTTTTAAATATTTTATTTATTTATTCTCTTCTTTATTTTTTGCCATGTTACACTCAACTTTTGTAAACAATTCTGTTACGGTGGATTACATCTTTTCATATTTGTCTAGACGTTAAAAAGTTAACAAAATAATTCTTCGAAAATTGCAAATAACAATTTTTACTTTAAAAAGTTTCCGATTCACTCATTTCCAAAACAAGTGATTAAGCTGTTGTTATTCGATTTTAAAGCGGCTGAATTTTGTTCTTTTAAAACCAGTGCTTTTAATTACGCAAGAAGAGAGCTTCATCTTATCAGTTTATTTAACATTTCACGATGAAAATTTCCGCTCGTTTGCATCCTCACTCTTCTTCTCTTTCTCCCCCACCTTCGGACTCACTCCCGCATGAAAATGTTCCACCCCGAAATTTTATCTCTCTCCAAACATCGGTGTTGACTCTTCGATAAAGCTTTAAAACCACCCTCTGCTTTATTCCTAAGGCAGCGGAAAATAGACGGTCAATTAAACTTCTCCAATGTGTGACGTTCCCCTTATAAATGTGTTTGCTGCCTCGCACGTTCCACAACAAAGACATCAAAGATTTCGAAATAAGATTCACGCTGGAGTGGGTATTTATTACGCCGCATCCGCTGAAAACATTATGATAAAAGATGACTTTTGCATCGACATGACTTAATTAGGGAAGAGTCTACTTATCATGATGAATTTGTTAGTACGGATAATGAAATATTCCGAAATCTTCATTCTACAAAGAAAATGGATGAGCTGTTCTGTGCGAATTTTCCCTTCCCACTGAGGTGATTGACAATAATATAAATACACGTTAATTATTATGTTCAATATTTCAGTAAACTGCGTGGTGTTTAGTTGTCGAGTTTGTGTGATTTTTAAAAAGTTAGAATTAGTTCCTTGTTATTATGAAAAGCTATTAATTTTCGCATAATGCGCATCGAAGTGTTTCACAAATTATATGCTTAAGGGGAAAAAAGACACAACAAAACAACTACTAACAAATAAAACTTGAACTTTGCTATTAGTGTTAATATTTCATCTGATGTGTATATAACAATTACATTTGAATAACGTTTTTAAATACGAGAAATCTGTAGAAGGCTCATAAGGTATAACATACAATTTACAAAAATAACTCAAGCACTGTTCTGCTTATAATAACATGCAACACTACATACTATGTACACTCTTTTACAAAAAAATAAATAATAAATAATAAAAAAAATCGAAGCACCAAGAAGGAATTATCCCATTGTGAATAAATTTCGTAGGCAAAGACACCCTGATTGAACATGAAAATGATCAAATTTTCAAGGCCAATGAACAAGAATTGTGGTTGTAGTGCCCATTTCTGCTGAGCAACTCGCAAAATATAAATTCGGTAATAGAGGCGAAAAATTTATCTTCTTTCGTTTTCACCGCTGTGATTCTCTAGAGAAAAAACGGATGATGCCATCACAACGTTTTCGAACACCTTATAAGCAAATGAATAACATCGGACTTGGTCGCATTGTCGGAATGCGTGAATCTAAGTGGTCATACTGAGCAATAGGTCGTCACCTATAACATACAGACACGTGCAAAAGTACTGACAGCAATGGTTACTGTGAGAAACTTATCGACTAAATCAGCGCTTCTCAAAGTTTCAATATTTGCGACCCAATATTCAATCATAATTTTCATCGCGCCCCCCTCCATACAATACCAAAGTATTGAATTCAATAACTTGGACTCTAAGGCTACAATAGAACTTTAACCTCTTAAGGGCCACCGACGTATATAAACGTCTTGCTCAGCCAAAGCGTTAATTGTCCCGGACGTATATATACGCCTATCCGAAGTACGATCTTATCTGTGCAGGGCTATACATACAATTATTCCGAACGCAATAAAAGGACTTTGGAATGCAATAAAAAGGACATTGACAGTGTTTGCGAAGGAGTTACTTTTTTATTCCTTCCTCCCCCCCCCTTTCCCAATATATCACATACGAACGCTTACGTGGAAAACGGTGACTTTGGGCAGTTAAAGGATTAATTATAAACTATACGGATTATCAAGATAAGTTTTAATTTTTGTATATAATTTTATATATGACAAGCCCATGGGATCACTGGTAATTATTAAACTTGATTTTTATTTAGTACTGTTAATTTAATTGTAAAATACATTGTGCAGTACTGATACATTTATAAATGTATTACATCAGTGTAAAGGTGTGTTTTATTGTTAGGAACGTCAGATTGTATTTTGTTTGTTTACTTTCAGTAAATTAATCATTTTTTTAACATAATCTTTTGATTTCGAACTTTCAATATGCTCGCGCCCCCTTGTAGAGCTATCACGCCCCTCTAGGGGGACCCGCCCCACAGTTTGAGAAACTCTGGACTAAATGAACGCTTTGGAAGGGCAAGATCAATGCACAAATGTGAGGCAAGATCGATGATTGTTCGACACACACAAACTGCTTCAACAGTGTCATTGTCTACTATTCAACGTACTACAGCCTCTTCACTACACCTCGTGGTACCTACCACTATTTCACGGGGCTTGGCAGAGACGGGGTTACGCTCACAGCGGTTTTTAAGACGTCTGCCTTTGACCCCATAACATCGTCGGAATTATCTGGAGTGATGACGCATCCAATCATCATGGTTGCATCGGACTGGCATTGCATCATGTGCAACGATAAATCTCGCTTTACTCTTGAAGCAGATGACCATCGCTTCCGTGTCCGAAGAGGCCGGCATCAGAGGTCTCCATCAGCCTTTGTCTTTCAAAGTTATACCTGGTGTAACGGTGTGGATGTTATCTCATATGACATCAGGTCATCTCTAGTCATCCTTTATACATCTTTAACAGCTCAACGATATGTTGATACCATCCTGAGACCGATTGTATTATCTTTCATGGTACATTATCCAGGGGTAAGTTTCCAACAAGATAATACCTGGCCCCACAACTCTCGCATATCTCTAGACTACCTTCGTGCTTTTAATACTCTTCCTTGGAAAGCAAGGTCACCAGACCTGTCTCCAATCGAACATGTTTGGGACATGGTTGGGTGCCAGATTTGGGCACTCCAAATATTGCAGACATGGAGCAACAACTGGTGAATGCCTGGCAGAATGTGTGTGTGTATCGCAGGATAACATTAGGAATTTTATCACTCTTTACCGAGACGTAGACAAGCATGTATCGCTTCTAGGGGCTGTTTAACCAACTCCTGATTTGAACATTCAAGCTATAATCGTGAGCCGTGGATGGGCCCTACGGATTCTGATATTTTTATCTGTGTACGATCAGTACACATACTTAATTTCATTAAAAACAACCACTTCCATCATGGTGCTTCGATTTTTTTGTTAAAGTGTGTATTTGCATTTTCGTATACAAGGTGATTATAATTCAAGCTCAACTTTAAGAAAATGTTGTAAAAAAACCACTTGCTAAAATTACTTCAGATTTGAGCTGCATTTATTTAAAAAAAGAGAGAAATGGCATGACATACGAAAAATGTTCTAAAGTGCACCTATAGATGGCGTTGTAAATGTCACAATGAAAAAGGATTTGACTCTAAGTACCATTTTGAATCGAATTAAAATGGGTCTCAGAAGAATTAATTTTGTCTCGAGGGGTGAAAATATAAACTATTTTCAAACAGATATAATTATTTTAAATTTAAAGTAAATAATTCCAATCTTTTACACATTATTTACAGAGAATTATGGTTTCAAAAAACTCAAAATGTTTGAAATATAATCATAATTTTAAAAATTATGAACATATGAAAAAAAAATAATTTTGTAATAAATATTAAGTAATTTTTGCGTTGCGCACGCTATTTTCTAAAATAGTAGGCTTTGATGTATAAAACTTTGCAGAACTATAAAATGTATCATACCTTTTAAACTCTACTAATTGAAGAGTAATATATTTTTTGTATTTCAAATTTGAAAAATATTGAAATTTTAAAAAAAATTGAAAATGTAATTTTTTTTATTTCTTAAAAAACCTAATTTACTATTCTAATTATATATGAAAATACTACAGTGTAATAAGGATACATTTAACTTTAAAGATCAACTTATTGTGCCAATAATTAAAGCTACTATTTTAGAAAATAGCGTGCGCAACGCAGAAATTACTTAATACTTATTCCAGAATTAATCCTTATTTTTATATGATTATAATTTTTAAAATTATGATTATATTTCAAACATTTTGTACTTTCTTAAAACCATAATCCTTTGTAAATTATGTATAAAATATTCGAATTATTTAATTTAAATTCAAAATAGTTGTACCTGTTCGAAAATTGTTTATATTTTCACCCCTCGAGACAAAATTAACACACCTGAGACCCCTTAGACAGCTTCAGTATGAGTTTCACATTGAATTTAACATGAGTTCAATGCACATGATTACTTCGGTGTTTTGACAGAAAATGTGACTTCCTAGTCATTCAACAGTAGTTGCACTGTCAATAAACAGGCAATCAACCACGGCAAGTTTGTACCTTATTACATGGGAAAAATCGGTTTTTAATTGTTCTTGGGTCTAAAATCTCATAAAAAGTAACAATGTAAACGACTATGAATTTTTTTCTTATGCCATACATTTTTTCCCTTTTCAGTTTGAATGTTTAATAGATTAATGTAAGATTACTCATGCAATAGTTAGAATCAAGTATTTTTTAAATTTTGAATATTTCTTACATGTTTTCTTGCATTACTATGCGTACATTTTCTATTGAAGGAAAAGTTATTATGTGGGATCCCATTAAGCAAGCTGAACCCAACTTCACCTTCCTAAGTAAGAAAAAACTGTAGAAAACAATAATTTTCCATTTTGGTTAATTAACTTTATATATATATTGATTCGTTGTTTTTGGGTTTCGATTACATAAGGTTTTTCTTTCTCAATTATATAGGATAATTTATTAGGATTATATTTATTATTATCATACATATGAAAATATCCATAGTAATTATGTTCAGGTTACTGTTTAATTGTATAAAGAATTAAAAACAATAGGGATTAATTTAAATAAAATTTAAATAAAAAAAGCAAATAAGTTTTTAAAAATCATCCGACACCATATAAAAAATCATTTAATTTCTCTCTCTCTCTCTCTCTCTTTTTTCCAAATACTTTTTGATAATCTGTCAGTAAAAACTAATTTTATTAAATTTTTTCAAAATATTTTGAAGGTTGTGGAAGGTAAACTATATATTTTTGTACTTGCAAAAATAATGTTTTTGAAGAAACTTCAACGAAATTATTCTTGGAAAATATTAAGCCTAATTTATATTTGAAGTACAACAAAATATTCTAAGAAACAAGCTTTAAATTAACCAACCAAAATTCTGAAGGAGATTGTTAATAAATTTAAAAGGGAATAAACGGTGTGCAAAATATAATCCTAGAAAGTATTACCCAGAATTCCATTAGCTCTTAGTGTTTTTAAAACGCTAAAAGAGGATAATCGGATTATAAAGTCCCTTTTAAGAATTTGAAGAGATGCTGTCTAATAATGGCAACATATTATGAAGAAAGTAATTCATTGCAGAAGCATAAATCATTCTGGCAATCAATAAATTCCTTATGTATTTAAAAAGCTTTATTGTTTGAATGGGTGGTTGAAATTGAATTTAAAATATTTAAATTTGGTGAAAATAAATGAAACTTTAAAAATTGAATATTTACATTAAGTTTAATGAATTTAATATTTACTATAATAAATAAATGTTTTATTTTTCAAAACTATTATTTTTATCTTTAGTCTACCATTTTTTTTTGAATAAGTGAATTAATCTTATGGTATTTTTGCTATTCTTTTTAACAAAAGACTTTTGAGTTTATTTGAATGTAATAAAATTTACGAGGAATTGTAAAAAATAATGAAAAGTTTCCTGAAAATACATTTTTATTTAATTTTCTTAAAAATATTTTTTGTCTGTTTAAATGATCGCTCAGAAATTCTTAGAAATTCAAATCGAATGTTTAATAATATTTTGAGGCTTTGGCGCCTAAATATAATGCCACCGAAGTCTATCTTATTTTTATTTATATTTATTTATTTATTTTTACTTTTTCAAGTAATTTTCATATCATTCAAATAAAGTACACAGTATGAAGGGATGTGGGAGGAATGAGTAAAAATTATTTGGAATTATCATAATAAGAATTCAAATAGATCTTCTTCATGAAAGAACTCATTTCATGTATCATTAAGCATTTTACATATCCCTGTAATAAGCAGTCCAAACGTGACTTTTCATCAAGTTTGGAGAATAAAGAAATTGAACTATTTGCGCAAACGAGCTGATAAAAGTTGACATTTAAAGTGACGTTTGTGAAGACCTATTAATCTAATAAGCTTTTCAAACCCATTTTGATTTTCATTTCGTGATCGTATAGAATATTAGGATGTTAAGAAAATTGTCTTCTTAATGATCAATTCACTTTCGGATGAAGTACTTTATGTAATAATACATGCCTTTAGTTCTTTCTGTTGATTATAGGATTGATGACTGTGAAAGTTAATGAGTATAATAAAGAACATGGCGCCTTTGAAAATAGGAACTTTGTGTTGTTCGATATATTATATCACATCTCCGATAAAATCTTCCATTTAAGTGATTAAAAAGTAAAAATCAAGGATCTGTTTGAGTTTGATTATTTTGATACTTTTTTTACTGATCACATTCTAAATTAATAGGGTTATACATTTATATTTTTGTAGAAAGCTCGATCTTTTCAATTAAACTTAATATGAAAATTCTTTTGATTCTCTGTTTCAATTTACCAATCATCATTTGTATTAGAAGGATGGTGATTGATCAGATTTTCATAGAAATAGATACACTTTCTTTCGAGTATTCCACCATTTTATTGATTCCATTCTTGAAATAAATATGACTAAATTTATTTATTTATTTTGCACTGAAATAAAACATTTTCGTTGTCAGCAGGTATAGAATGAATTCAATGAATATTTTTCAATAAAAATTACCGAATATTTTAAAATTATTTTTCAACTATTTCTAGAGACTTTATTTAACTTCTGTGGCTAAAAATCACATCCATATCATCGTACTATTCTTCTTTCAGAAACCTTTAAAATAAGAAGTTTTCAAAAAGAGCTCATTTTTTAACTATTTTCCATCAAATTAGGTTTATTATTCTGTTAGATTTAATTAGGTAATCGTATTGAAGTAGAACGTTGAGACATTTTTAATTAACTGCGGTTTACTTCGTTCTGAGTTATCAGTGTTAGTTCCTTTTAATATTAATGAGTAGTGGAAACTGATTCTTGAGAAAATCCAAGAAACTCTGAGTTTTAATCTCCATTTAATTTTGAAGGATAGGTATGAAGTTCTCCTCAACAAAAACCACCGGTACATGGAGCCGGAGAATATTTCCCTCCCCTCTAGCCCATGCCTAAATTAGAGGTGGATAAAGGTGGTGTCGCCATCTATCGTGTAGAAGTCTAACCTTTATCAGGCTCTGGCATCTTTCTTTCCTTCCTTCGGGAAGGACACGTCAACTACAACAAGATATCATGTTCTTTCGTTTTGGGGTACATATTTGATATTTATGTCTTCTTGCAAGTAATTGATGAGAAAGTAATTGACATAATCTTTTTGTTTAGGATAATGATGATTTTATGCTTCGATACTGTATAACGAAGCATTAATGACGTTACACAAATAAACGAATTTCATAAATACAAAGCAGTGTAAACAAGCCAGCGAAGCAATAAGATCGACAAAAACCATTTCAATTACAGTTTAAAAGCCCTTACTACCTTAATCAGTTTTGAGTTTTAATACGAGAGAAGATGGAACTTTTGGAAAAATGTGGTCGCATTTATTATACTATTTATGTGTGTGTGCAGTGGTGTAAGGTACCTCCCCACAACCACCGCATTGCGGGGGGCCCAGGTCTCTAGGGATCCCAAAGCCTGACTGACGCCAAGTACGTATCCTTTGTAAAATCCGGCTTGGGGCCCAAAACCTGACTTTGCAGGGGGGGAGGGCTAATATTGTCCGTTACGCCACTGTGTATGTGTGTGTGTAGAAAAATATGAAGAATTAGTTTAAAATGTGTGCATCAAAACGAAGAAAAAAAACCCATTGAAATTGAAGGAGAACAGTTAAATGTTACAAAAAAAAATAAGTATGGAGCTCAGTAAGCCATATACTCGGGGTTAAACCAGGTTGATGTTATCTCCCCTTCATAATTAGATAAATAAAAATAGACATACACAAACACAAAATTAATGTTATACGTAATATTTCAAATCATGAATTAGAAAATAACCAAACGAGGGTTAAAAAAATATCAGAGTATAATAGAAATAATACAAAAAAAAAAAAAAAAAAAAAAAAAAAAAA
>BMAV01023631.1:313872-324807 GCA_019973955.1 Trichonephila inaurata madagascariensis
CCTAATATTGTCCGTTACGCCACTGTGTATGTGTGTATGCAGAAAACTATGAAGAATTAGTTTAAAATGCATCAAAACGAAGAAAAAAACCCATTAAAAATGAAGTACAACAGTTAAATGTTACAAAAAAAAATAAGTATGGAGCTCAGTAAGCCATATACTCGGGGTTAAACCAGGTTGTTGTTATCTCCCCTTCATAATTAGATAAATAAAAATAGACATACACAAACACAAAATTAATGCTATACGTAATATTTCAAATTATGAATTAGAAATTAACCAAACGAGGGCTTAAAAAATATCAGAGTATAATAGAAATAATACAAAAAAAATTAAGCTTACAAAAAGAAAATTGCAGTCTGCAGTCATAAAAAGAATATATATATATATATATATATTCTTTTACTCAACTATTTCAACTCTCTCTGTTTTTACTGTTATATTAATAATATATATATTATAATTTTAGAAATTCAGTATTTTTGTACAACACTTTTAGATCTTAATGTGCAATGAACTGATATAAAACATAAAACTGCTAATAAAATTTGGTTTTAAAGGTACCATAAAAAATTATGATTATAGGCTATTAATCGTTCAATTACTTGAGATTCAAAACCGTATATAATAAAGGATTGGTTATAAAAAGAAATATCAGTTTATATCATTTAAATTTTTATGAAGGTATTAATTATTATTTACTGTGTGGTTACTCGTTTGTATTATAAATAATGAATATATTTAATATTTTGAAATATGTGTAGTACTTAAATGGGGAAAATTAACTACTTTGGAAATCTTAACAAGCATTTATTTCGTCAAAAGTGTTGAGGGATAACTGTAATTAAAATTAGTTTCTAATATGCTATTTTCTTCAACAGAAATTATTAATCTTTGAAAAAAGAAAATGGTTCCCTTATTTATGTAATTAAAAAAAAAATTCTGTAAAAGAACATCTGAAGTTTTTAGAAACATCATAATTTAGTGAAATATATCTAATTATTAATAATTAATTTTAATGAGTGTACCTTATTCTTTTAATATTGATTTAAATGCAAAAAAAAATGTGATTTATATTTATGCGGTGTATAAAGAGAAATTAAGCAGAAAATATCTAAATATAACTTCTTTGAATGGTCGAGAAATAAATATTTATCATTTAGTCTTCTTTCTCTCTCTCTCTTTATATATATATATATATATACAGAGAGAGAGAGAGAGAGAGAGAGACGCTGAAAAAGACAAAAAAAAATTAAAATAGTCTAATAGTTGATATCGGAAATATTAGTTAAATTATTTCATATTTAATCATTAATTTTAATTTAAAACTAAAAAAAAAATAATTGTTTTTAAATTGTTCATTTTAACTGACTAGATTTTGAATGAAGCATTAAATACACGTTATTGCTAATTTTTGAAAAAGTACCTCTCATACAATACATCACTAAAGTGCTCATTTCTACATTTAAAAACATATTCGAAAGTCAAGCAAATTGACAAGTGGTAAATTAAATTCTGAGAAAATCTATTTTAATTTTTTTATTAAAAAAGAAAAACTTATGTAATAGTTTTATAGTATTCTGTACAATAATTTCGAAATTTTTTTATAAGTAAAACACTATAAAAATATTATATATGGTATTCATTATGCTCAAAATATATTTCATCTCAAGATATTCATTAAATGCATTTTTCATAACATGAATATGTTTTCTTCCTGAGTTGTACAATGAGTGAAAAGATTTTTTGTGAAGTATACTAAGTTTTTCAGTGTACTTTCAGTGGTATACTTATTGAAGCATTAACTATATGATATACATTCAGCGAAATATTTATTGCTGATTTATTCAGTATGCACCCCAGTATATTCTTTATATGGTATGCACTATGCATTCATCTAACAACGAAATAAGTAAAACATTCATTGTACAGAAGTTTCGACATAATATGTGTTGTATGGCTTTTTCAAACGATATTCTTTGTATATATATTCAATGTATATATTATACAAGTGTATTAATACAATATTCATTATTTATGGATTATGCAGTCTAGAATATTTGTATGATACTTATTCACAATTTTTTTCGGCATAGTATCCTTTGTACGATGTTTATTAGATATACTTAACATAATATTGGAAAATAAACTCTACATTTTTTTAATGCAGCCCTTCAGATTTAGTGACCTCTGTTACGAAGCAAAAGGTTTTTTTGAACCTCATTCGAAAATAATAAGCCACATTTCTCTTAAATTGTTATATGTTTTACAAGTTTTTAAAGGCCGTAGAGACTAGATTCAATTTAACATTTAGTCCTGGGTCCCTTACAATTTGTAGCTGACATGTGCACAAAGACAAGTGACACTATTCGAAGAACTTCATCGCAACACAATGTAATAGATCTAATTATTCTGAAGCCATAGAATAACAATTAGTAATACTTTTTTTAATTATTATTATTAACTTTTTAACAGATTAACTGTCTGGAATCTGCGTATAATATGCAAAACAATGAAGAAAATCCAGCATAGTTGATTTAGAGGTAGTGAAATCATTAATTAAATTGATTTTGGTGGCTTATATCTTAAATTGTTTAAAAAGAACTTAATCCATACAAAATTCAGCGCGTGTTCCTTTTTCAATTAGTGGTGCTTTAATTTGATTGGAATTTATAAAGATTTATTATATGTATACTTTATAACCCAAATATTTTAATTTAAACTCTTTATAACTTCATAAATGTATGGAGAATAAAAGCTAGAGATTTTAAGGCTCTTTAAATTTAAAAACAGTTCTCAAAGCGTACAGAATTCTTTAACTTATTATACATTTTCCACAAATAATCTTTCATTCTTAAAATAAAATGGTAAAATTCGCAAATAATCGTTTATCTGTTTCTATTAAAAATTTGCGCATTTCCTCAAAATCCTAAAAATTTTAGATTTTAATTTACATTTATTTATTTATTTAAAAAATGCATTAATTGAAAGAATCGAAGTGAACAAGATTATAGTAAATAAATGCATATGAAAAATGAGCATAGAAAAAAATTAAAGCTAAGATATAATTTGCATTCCCATTAATATAATGTTTACCCAATTCTTATTTTCCACTACAGAAGTCAAAATTAATATTGGTCACTCGAACTTTTTCTCTTCAGGCAGTTGATTCTTATAAAAATTCTTTTATTAATCAGAATAAGATGAAAAATTAACATTTTCAATTTCCTATTCCATTTATCGAACAATTCAGTTAGAGCATTTTAAGTTTTTTTTCAGTACTTGTATGTCATTTTTTCAGCGTAAAGAACTTCCTCTGTTTCATTCTTGTTTATCATTTTATCTCTTCTTTTTACTCATCCATCAATAATACTTGACTCTCATAAGCTCGCTTTTTTAATGAAAACCGAAATTGCAACGAAAAAATGTGTTTTCTAGGTGCCCTAGAGTCATTTTCATAAATGCAAGGTTCAAGATTATTTGTTTACCAAGTCGAGTTGAAACTCACTTTTGCGACGTTAATTTCTAACCGTGAGGCATTTTTTAATAAAGGTTACTGAGAAGAAATAATTTTTTTTCAAGGGGGAATTTTTTGAAAGTGATTACACAAGAAGTTATAGAAAGTGAAACGCGAAAGAAAAAAAATAACACCTCCATGGATAGGGGATAATATTAAAAAAAAAAAAAGAAAGTCCCTCTGTTCAAATAGAAAAGCTTTTCTAAAAAAATGAGACTGAAACATTTATTAAAATTTTAACATAATACGTGCGTTTTTATGTTTTTTAACCATTATATTTCAACTCGAAGGCATTTAGGTAAATGCCACGATGTCTGAAATTAAAATTTTCTTAGCGTATCATATGTTATTAATAAAATGTACTTTAGCTTATATGCGTAGTCTTAAGATTTGAATAACATGAAATTTTAATTTAAATGACCTTAATTTGAGATTTTTAATTAAAACTGGTGTGGAAAGCGATAGAAATGTAGTATTGCAGCATAAAATGCTGTCACGTAAATGAAATACCATTATTTTTTTGTGTTCTAATTTTAGTTTGTAGGGTAGTAAATTTTTAAGCAAGAATTTGCATCGCCTACAGATATGAAAAATAAATTTATTAATTCATTAAAAATTTAGGTTTTTATCATTGTGGCTTCCGAATAGAATTTTGTAAAAAGGAAATTTAGTGCATATCTAATAATTTAATTAGGAATTCGAATGCTTTATTTCCCTTTTTTATACATTTTTTTAATATCAAGATTGAAATCATACGTACAAGTCTGATGATTGATTAAAATTGAATACTTTTTTTAAATTGATTCACTCTATACAATATTTTTTAAAAAAGGGATAAACATTCTAACTTTTTGAATATTGATACTTAATAAGTTTTAAAGCATTCCATAAAAGCAAGCCATTTTTAATATATTCGAATGGAAAATCTGATGTTATTTACTGGTCAAAGAAATCTTTTGTTACCATTGTAAATAATATATAATATGAATTAGTTTCATATACGTATTCTTTTCTTAACCATCTATCTACAAGAAACGTTTCATAAAGGATGATTGAAAAATAAAACAAGTGAATTAGAACCAGGAGAAATAATCTCTTTTTATACTTAAATAAGTTATTTACGAAGAATTTTATTACTAAATAAGTTATTTAGAAATAAAAGAACTAAGAATTTTTTTTAAATAGATTTACAATCCCACTAAGTAGAAATCACGAAAGCAAAAAGTTTTATACGTTGAAGGTGTGAAAAATTCTTAAATATGCTTCTTCTTAAAAAATGTTGAAGCAAAGATTAATATCTAGAATAATTTTAAAACTGAAACAATTTAACAGTTGTTAAATATAAAACTTTAGCAGCAAACTTTATAAGCAAATGCTTTAAGCGATTAAAATTAAATTCAGAAATGTATTTTTACTTTACATTTTGCATAGATTTAAATTCCGATGCTTTTTTTTAACATTTCATTTCATTCAAATTTTCTAAAAGTCTTTTGTATTTGAAAAATAGTTAAGTTTACAATGAGGCTAAATTTTTTAAAAAAAACTATCATTCTTCACTTTTGTTATGTAATTCAAATGTAATGAAAGCGATGTTTTTTTTTAACTTTGGAACTTTAAATTACAGTAACAAGAATTAATAAAAGAGCATAATGTTGTATTGTAATTCATATTATTACAACTGAGAGGGGGGACGAAAAATAATTTGTATCAGCTAAGTTACATGAATTAATCCTTGATTTTCAGAACAAATTTTTTCACAAATAGAGAAAGTTCTAAATCTAATACATCTTATTATTTCCTCACATTTCATCTACATTGAACCTTAATCTGTATGGTGAAAGGATGCTTCTATAATATAATGGACTTCTTTGAAAAAAACAAACAAAAATTATTACAAATCTGTAGCATAACTTGTATTTATATATAAGATCGTTAATTGTGTGAACAAGATTTTTTTATATTAAAATTTATATTCATGTTGAGTTGAGGTTTATTTGATTTAATTTACTCTATATTTCCTTTCAATTCTAAGTTCAATTGATAGGAGTCACATAAATAATTGTTAAAAAATAAATCGCTCACTTTCTCATTTATGTAATTTTTTTCCATCAATAGCTTAATGGTCTTTAAATGAATGGTCTTCCTGAGAGGTCTTTTCGGAGAAATATGACCAAATAATTTAAAAGTTGGCGCTTTTAAACCATGTATAATTCAGTATTCTTAGACCTGATCCTAAGAGTTCGCTACTTCACTGGAAAAAATGTCAGTGTTGAAAATGACATTTTTTATGAATTTGTAATTTAAGTACAGAAATAGTATCGCAAATCTTCTAAATTTTGTTTTAAAAGAGATGTATCTTTTCTTTACGTAATTCTATTCCTTTTATCTACATATTTTTAAAATTAATGCTGAATATTATTACTTTTTTGGGAACAATTTTGACATATTTCAGTATCATTTCAGTGAATGAGTAAATAGTTTGCTTAGTTATAAAACAATATTCATATGCAATGGTAAAAATATGACATTATTTTTTTAAATTATTTCATCCACTAAAAAACCCTAATTTTGTTAGCATAATAAATGCACAATCTAGAAGTTGTGTACAACCAATTATAGAATGAGTGTCGATTTATTCATATAAAATTCCTAAACATCGAAGATTAAAGATAAAATGTATCAAATGAGCTGTTTTTTTTAAATAAAATTTAAATAGATTATGTTTTTTTGATTAAAAAAGGCTTATAATATCTTAGGGCTAAAAATAAACCCATCACACACGATTACACAAAATTATAAATTACGGAAAATTTAAAAATAATTTTTAAGATAAACTTTAGATGATAGTTTGAAACATGAATTGATTCCCATCTAGCAATTTCATCGAAATTTATTTGAAGAATTACTATCCTCCCCCCTCCCCTCCTATCTGTCACTAATGATGGATGTGAGCTCTAAGAATTTTTATTGGTGTTTGCATCTTCTAACATACAGCGTTTGAAATAAACCACTCGAACTCCTGATTTGTATTTTATTGTCAGCTCTCCTTCGATATTTATTTATTTCTCTTGAACGGGCTCAAAAATCTTTGAACGCACAGAAAAAGCAAATTTAAAAGAAATGGAATTCTAAAAAGGAAAGCAATAAACCTTCAATTCCACTTTTTCTTATCCATACAACCAATGCAGTTGGAATCGAAGGAAAAAAAAAGTTTCCATCTAAAGTTTTATTATCAATGTGAGGTAAATATTTCTTATTCGCAACTTCAGAGATATTTTAAAGGTCTGAACGTTTTCATCTCTGAAGTCACATTTGTTTTGTTTAGTTTCAGGCAAATACAAACAAAGCGGTCTTTGGGCTATATTGATTTTTCGTTTTGCGCGCTTAAGGTAATAAACTTTAAGATTTAATAAAGTGTAGTGTTGGTTTTTTAATCAACCTATTATTTATTTTAATAAGCGAATAATTCTATTTAGAATTGTTCGCATTTATGGATGAAATACAGTTGAAGAACAGAGATGGTAATGTTTTTGGAAGCATTAAAATGAAAATTTAAAAATGGTTTCGTAAAATGTGTTATTTTTGCAGGTTAAAATTATTTTGCAATCATAAATAATTATAAGAGGATACTTATCTAAATAAACTAATATTTAGAAAGTCATGCATCACGGCAATTTCAGGCCGTAGTAGGCTAGTGGTCAGGAACTTGTGACCGGCGTGTCATGAGTTGGAGCCCTAGTGTCTACAAACCTTTGCTAGCTTATGCACGTTAAATCTGACAAGCTAAGTCATTAGCATTGAAGTAGCGTGGAAGATGGGAGAGAGGATTCTAGATAAGGTGTCTTCCTCATCTCTTAACCATGGTTTCAAAATTAAGAAGTCCATCTATAATATCCTACGTGTTGCTTTATAGCAAGGATGTCAAACTCAAACACTAGCGTGGGCCAAGCAAATAAGGTTTAACTTTAGGTGAGCCTAAAAAAAATCAATATTCATTAAAACTTAATTTCATTTCGAATAATACATAGTAAACTCAAACTCAGTGGTGTAACAGCCCATGAGGGCCAGGGCCTACTGTGCCCATTTTTGTATATGTGACCATTGGGCACTTAGGTGCATGAGCAGATATCCCGATCAGGTGGTCAGTCTGAAGCGAGACCCCCAATGTTCAAGACCCCAAGCAAGCTTGGTACTCATTTATCGACCCACAGCAGTAGGGATTAAGGGCTGAGTCAAACTTGCCCAGACTGGGAATAAAACCTGAACCTGAAGCGCGATACGCTACCACTCGACCACTGGGCCTATAATACATAATAAAAAACATAAATAACAAACAATTTAATGTTAACGTCCTGGAACTTGAAATCTCTTCTCTACTACTATCATTCCCTTTTTGGGAGAAATTTTGTGGCCCCGGTAGCCTAGTGGTCTAGGTATCAGATCATGGCTGGCTTGTTACGTGTTCGAGCCCATTACCACTTAAGACCTGCCGTGTAGGGGGACAATGCACGTTAAATCTGTCGACAGCTCAAACGTCCTCCTGTTGGTGTGGTAGTTAGGAGATGGGATGCCTGCTCAAGTGTCGTCCTCATCACTTGGCCATGGTTCAGAATGACGAGGTCCGACACCAAAAGCCCTCGTGCCACTGAACAGTGCGGTAATAATATTCACTCACTCTCTCGGGTGAAATTTTGATATTTTATTGTGTATTATTGTGTGCCGATATACATGCCGGGCCGCAAAAATGTCCATTGAGGGCAGCGTTTGGGCCGCAATTTTGACACTCCTGCTTTATAGTGAGTTTAAAAAACACGCAAACTCACGAAAATTTCAATTTATACTTTTTAGAATTATTTTATTATTTCATCTAGCTGTAAAAAATGCAGGAACTAACGCAAAACTACGCATTTCTTAAAAAACAAGCAAAAAAAAAATAATTAAATAATTCAATTTTTAAAATTATAAAATTGCGGCAATGCAACAGGAACTTCCAAGAATACATGAAAGGAACAACATGTTCAAAGCTTAGATATTTGGTCCTCATGTTTAATTTTTTAAAACTAATTCCGTATTTTAATTTCAAATATACAAAGTGAATTATGTGACGCATATTTTAATTTCCTTTTTCTGAATTTTCTTGTAAAGAAATTGAAATAAAAAATCCTATTGACACATGCACATACTCAACATTATATTTATTATAAATATTTCTTAAATATCTACTAAATAAGATGAAATACATCAGAAAAATCTTTGACCGACATTATATATGTTTCTTCCTTTGAAAAGCCTTTGTAGAAATGTCGTAAAATATCAAAGCATATCAGACTTACTGCAGCATTCCCTTACATCTCAATTTCAGTTTTTAAATAACGTAAGTTAATTAATACTTTTTGTTTGTTATTCGTTTTATTTACAATGTGTTCCATTCTGAAGTATGAATACTGATAACGTTGTGTTTTAGTTCCCTTTCGAGCATAATATTTTGTTCTTTAAGGAATCGGACTGCGTTCGAAACTAGGATTTTGCAAAAGCATACACAAACGAGTATTTCTTTTAATATTTAGTGTCACTTAGATTAGAATACACGTATACAATTGTTTTAAGAATATATTATTGTAGTAACAAATTATTTAAAAATTATTGGCAAAAAATGAATTTAAAATTATTTATTTTCAAAACATTCTCTTTTTATGAAAAATGCTTCTATAATAATAATTATTTGCTTATATACGGCTAAGACTTCTCCAAATAGCATGAACTAAGTTTTTTTGAAAAATTCACGTTATGTTCAGAATTATTGCCATTGAAATAACTACCAGGTTTTTTTTTGTTAGAATATCTCCCCTCTGTTGTAGTAAAATATGGATGAGAATCCATTTCTAAGTTATATAGTTCAAAAATTCTAGTTCAGTTTCTGTAGAATGGTCTCTGTGCTATATATAGACAAAATATTATTATTAGAGAAGCATTTTCCATAAAAGGAGAATGTTTTGAAAAAAAAGTAATTCTATGTTCTTTCCTTATCAAAATGTATTTTTAAAGTAAAACATATTTGTATTTAAAGAATTTGTTATTATAGAAACAGTTTTAAAACAATTTTATACGTGTATTCTAATCTAAGTTGCACTAAATGCTTAGAAAATTTTCGTTTGTACGGTTTTGCAAAATTGAGATTCCGAATTTAGTCGGATAGCTTAGGTTTACAAACAGCAACAATTTTTAAGCAACTAATGACTATGAGAATAGAAAATAAAAAGAAATGTAGATCATTTCTTAAATTAATTGTTAGAATCAATTCTACAAACGAAAAATATATGTTTACTAGGCGTTACATTCATTCCATGATGTTGTATGATTTATACATATTATTTTCAATTTATTGATATTTAAGACCTAGAATTAAGCTTTCAATTGCATTAAAAAACATTCTTACAGCCTTCACCTCTTGATTTAAAATATGCAGGACTTGAATTTATAAGACGAAAGTACAAGTATAATTATTCTTTAAGCCCCCATATATAACTCCTCTTCCAAGGTTGATTTCAGTAAAACCCTTTCTTAGAGGATCTCTATTCATCACAAGAAATATGACTGTTAAATTTCATGTTTGTAGGTAGAATAATGCAAGCATAATAATTTTTATCTGTAACCAAACAACCCACTTCTTTGGGTGTTGATTTCACCAAATCTGGTTCTTAACGGGTCTCTGTTAAACAAATGAAACATGCTTACCAAATAAAATCTTTAGGTCTAACAGAGTTCCAGAGATATCAAGTTGTATGAGTAAGTGATTCTATTCTCTCCCATATATATATATATATATATATGGAATAATTCTGTAATATTTCTGGAGAGTGGTAAAAATATAATTTTAAGAAGTGGCGAGTGGATATTATTATCGTAGCAAACCAAAGGTAGGGCGTGGCCGGTGGTGTGTGATTCTGGTATGCTGATGCATTTTCTATTATAGGATTATGAGGCAGTCTTGTAATTTAGTAAATCCAATTTATTGAATCTTGAAACACATATAAAGATAAAGTAGGACGGCACAACACAGACAAAGAAACTACAACACACAACACAAAGCAGCTGGCTACATGACTACAGAGAAACGAGAAACGAGCGAGGAGAGAGAACGCGATTACACCAGATTTTTTGCTTTTATACTAACAGTGGTTATTACGTAATAGTAGTTCTGATTGGATAAAATGGGCGGGACAGGGATTTCGGACTAGCCGATTACGATTAAGATTACAATGTTAGTTTCAAACCAAATAATTAAAAGATTATTTGAATATTATTAAAAAGAGTTAATTAAAAGAATGCTATGTGGAGAATTATTACATATATTTATATGCATACATACATACATATATATATATATATATATATATATATATATATATATATATATA
>BMAV01023631.1:342702-364600 GCA_019973955.1 Trichonephila inaurata madagascariensis
GAATGAATAATTATGCAAATAATTAATAAACTTGAATATTTGTACAAATTTAAAAACGACATATCATTAAAAATTTTAATATCTTTCAATTTAAACCATGGAGTAAGTTATCTTCGTTGTGGAATATCAGTATACCATATTCTAGGTTTAGCCATTTAGGCTTAGTGGAACTTTAAAGTACCACTAAAATCATATTATACTCATAAAAATATTCTATTCTTATGTCACCAACGGTACTTTTGAGAATTAATACTAAATATAACTCCCTCTATCACATTGACATATAACTTTAATTATTCGATGAAGCTAAGAATCATTTATTAAAACACTCATCACATTTCACTGCCGTTTAAATTGTTTAAATACTTTCCATCGAACTCATCTTCTGCGACGCACATATTCTTTATGAAACCTCAATTTTAGGGAATTGTATCTTTCAGTGCTTGAGTACTTATGACTCTATATTCTTGAGAGTGAGAGAGTTCATGCGTTAAATTGACTTCTGTGAAGTCAGATACTTTCCACTGTAGCAAGACTGAAATGTTACTGTCATTTCTGTGAGCTTGCTAAGATTACAGGAAATAGGTTCACATTGTGGCTATTAATTATGTTTCTATGTCAGTTTTGTCCTTTACTGTCTTAGAGGAAAGTTTGTGCTACGTTGAAGGACAACTTTTTTACTGTGAAATGTTTAAAATCTCTTAGCGAAATGCAATCTTTTTCAAATATTTATTTCAAAAATGTATACGAAATCAAAGCAGAATTGTTAATTAAACAATTAATTGCATGTAATACGAGCAGTAAATTGTAAAATATAATTGATAAAATTAATACATGCAGTAAATAGCAATATAAAAAAAGGTACCACACAGCACTTTGTTTTTTTACATTCATCCCAAGGTACTAATTGTGTTCAAATGATATTCGAACACAATTTTTACTGCAAAAATAAATGAAAATATAAATTTGGTTTAATTCTAGTGTGTAACTTAATGCGCTCCTTTAAACTTTTCCCTTGACTGCCGAAGTTGTCAGTCACCATCAGACCATCGACTAGTGAGAAGGTGTAAATGGATAATAGAATTTCATTTTTGACAAAATGAAAGGAAATCCTCAACTATGCTACTGAATTAAGTTTCAGTTTTATGTTTACATCTCCTATGGAATAAAAAAAACTGAACAATCAACAGAAAAAAAAGGAAACTTGAAAAAGGTCCAGATTTCAGTCCAAAGAAGACATCATTTGAAATGCAAAGGCTAGCTAAGCGCTATCACTAAGAGGAAGCATTTCCGCGCTACTTCCTAAGAGGCAGAGGTGGCAAACCTTTAGGAATCAACGTGCTATTTTTTATCTAAAGAAACGTTTAATGAGGTATAGACGTGCAGTCAAGTAATTTTGTTTGTGATCATTGGGAAAATAATAACTAAATACTAATAATTCAATAATATTTATTTACTGCGAAAAAAATACATTTCGTCTAAAAGTAGTAAATATTTTAGTTATACGTGAATTTCAATTTTAAGTAGCATTGGTGTGACTTCTGTTGTTGCAGATTAGAGGACAACTTATATTAGGATTGTAAGATGTTAGCTTTAGCAAAATGGATGCTGTGGATTGGAGTACACAACCAAATGGTTTCTAAGCGAGTATTAAATATTATTCATCTCTAAAAATAATGACCTGAGGTATAAGTAGATGATATGGTCAAAATAGTATGAGCAATCTTTTTCAAGCAGTTAAATGTGTCTGGGATCAAATTCCATGTTTAAAATTTTCATTACTGCAATTTTTATGTATATTGCTTGTTAATCTTTCTGTTTCAATCCATTCCAATTCTTTCCTTGTTCCAATAAATTTTTGAAGCCATATTGAACTAGACTAGAAATCAATTAGTAGCATTTGAAATTCTTCGATTTTTAACCAATCGAATTGGAACAAGTTCAGTTTATCAGATGAAGTCACATAAACTTGACCGTTTCTGATAATTCTTTAAACTGAGAAATCAATATTTTTGTTTGGTGGCGTGCCCAAAATATTGTATCGTGTGCCATCAATGGCACGAGTGCCACTGGTTCGCAATCCCTGTCTTAAGGTATAAAAATCGTTGAGAGAATTTAAGCTTGGGTAGTGACAACCTAATCCATAATTAATGGAGATTAAAGCAGACTTATTGTATTTTTCTACTAAAATTTGTTTCCATTAATAATGATCAGATATTTTTAATATTTTGTAATATAGCAACAATCTGCTTAAATAGTTATAGTTAAACTGGGGTCATTAAGCATCATATCAAAGGATAATTTTTATAAAAAAATTGTAGGCTTAAAAGCCTATAAGTTATTTAATACTGCAAGTGCACAAAGTTACATAAGTTGAAGGAAGTGAGAACGAAAATAAATTTTTTCTTCTTTTTTCTGAAGTGTATTTTCTTAAGCGAATGCATTTAATTTTGCATCAAAAATGGGTTAATGTATAGCAATTGTACAGAGTAAATTTGAGGGAAAATATAATTCTTATACTGTTTGTAAATAACACACATCATAAAAAATATTCATCTTATGTTACCTCTTTTTTCAAAACTTTCCTTTTTTTGTTAGTAATTAATTAGTTGTTCTTTTAATGCACTAAGGAGTTTTAAAGATATTTTTTAACATGATAGAATGCTATTTATGAATAATTCGATAAATTTGTATGGGGGGGGGACATCTGAAGATGTACATCTCTTTTGGAAGACATCTATATATAATTTCGAGTGAGTGGATGAGTGTTTATGAACGTCGCATTCTAAAGCCGCATTTACACCAAGGCAGTCAGTGTCAAGCATTGAGCGTCTACCCAATCAGGGACTTCATCTCGCCCGAGATGAAGTCTCTAATTGGCTAGACGCTCAACGCTCGATGCTGACTGCCTTGGTGTGAAAGCGGCTTAAAAGCAAGATGAGAACTATTGCAAAGGACTTCCTCAGCTTGCACTGCTGTCAAGTGACGAGGAGGACACTTAAGATGACACCCCCTCTCTTAGCTACCACCGTGTTCAATGGAAGGACTTAGAGCCTCGACAGATTTCCTGCGCATCAGCCTCTTTACACAGCGGGTCTTCAGTGGCTCTAGTTTGAACTCATGGCATGCTGTCCACGTTCGTAAACATAACCATTTAGTACATGAACGATGTACAGAGTTTTACTACTGTTTTCCTTCGTTTATTCGTCAAAGAAAGTAATTTTTGAATTTCTGTACGAGTTTTTCTTCTCTCTCTCTTTGTTAAATTGTAATAAAGTAATTTTTAATTAGGTTTCAAGAAGTTCAAGCACCGTGCGTTTTTATTCCAATTATATGGATAGCCAACTGAAGCTCTAAAGCTGAATTCACACCAAGGCGCACAAACGTCGAGTGTCAAGCGTCTACCAATCAGAGACTTCATTTCGCCCGAGATGAAGTCTCTGATTGGCTAGACGCTTGACACTCGACGTTTGTACGCCTTGGTGTGAATTCAGCTTAAGGCAATCGGCAATCAAATATTTTATTCTATTGTAACATCTCAAGTAGATCTCAAACACGAAGGTTACGAGTCAATGGCAAAGCCAACAATTGATTTGCTATCAAAAAGAAAATACAAAAGCCATATCTACGTCATACAGATCTTTTTTCTTTTTTTTGTGTCGTATTGATTCTATGTAAGCTTTGAAATATTTTTGGCAACAGTGAAAAGCTTCGGCCATAAATGGACTCGAGTCATGCGTCATAAAAAGACACTCTAAATCTATGACTCGCTTTTGGTCAAGCTAATGGAGTTGGATCTGTATCTATTTAAGTGCCCGGATGAATGTTTTGTCGATAGATCTTAATGGAACTTTTGGACGCCAACAAATGCTTAAAACCCATAATTCAAGGTTTGAAATGCATGCGAGCACTTTGGGTTCTTTTGGGGGAGTATAATAGGAGAAAAGAACACTTTATGGATTAGATATCTTACAGTATAATAATTTATTGCAACGCTTCTAGAGGTCATATATAGAAATAGAATCAATGAGTTTTGATGTATTGTGATAGAAGTAGCGAAACAATTTTGTGACAATTATGGTGATTTATTTTTGTGAAAATTCCTAAAAAGAAAAATTCTTTCGTAATGTAATTTTAAGTTTTTTCAAGTACGTAACTTCACCAATATTAGAAAATTTTTCTCATTTGTTAAAATAACACTCATTTGTAATCAACAGCATGTATATTTATTTTTTAAAGGCATGTGACATAAAATTATAAATGTCTATTATTTACAGAACACATATTTCTTAAGGTTATAAAAGTGTTTTTAAAACTAGTTAAAAAAATAGGGTATTATATATGTAAGGATTAATGCCTTTATAGTTATTTGAAAGTATCAATCCTTATATATTTCTAAAACGTTTTCACGAGAAATGCGTTGATTCTTATTTTAACACGTCATTGAATGTTTAACAGATACACAATTTTTTCTGAAGCATTAGAAAAGAATCAGTTATACAAATATATCTCTTAAAGCCTAAAATGTAGAGTTTGAGTTTGGAAATCTTTATTCAGATAGGAATTTACTAATTTTCAAAACATTATTTCTTATCATGTACTTTATATTGGCAGATATTTTTCTTAATTTTGTTCATACAATTAAAAAATTTGATTAAACGCATTAAGTTGCGTTTAACTTTATTGAGTGACCACGAAAGCAGAATGGTTATGGTTGTGAATTCATGGCATACGAAGAATTCATGGCCTATCATGGCTTCTATTAAGACATGATGCCGCTAAACACTTTGTAGAGGAGTGTGATGGATCTTTTCACGTACCTTCCGCTAATCCTCTTGGGAAATCTTTGGGCTATCATTCGCGTTTATTCACAACCAACTCTTCTGAAGAAGAAACCGTGATATTCAAATTAAATCTACAGCAGTGCTTCTCAAACTTTCAATACTGGCGACCCAATACTCAATCATAATTTCTGTCGCGACCCCTCCATACAATAACAATGTATTGAATTCAATAATACAATACTTTGGTGCTAAAGCTGCCACCGGCGTATATAAACGTCTTGCTCAGTCAAAGAGGTAATATCTCCGGACGTATATGTACGTCTTTCCGACGTACGATTTTTTTCTGTTCATTGCTTTCCATAGAATTATTCCAGAAGCTTTGGAATGGAATAAAACTGTTTTTGCGAAGGATTTACTCACTTATTTCTTTTCTACCCCTTTCTCCCAATTATCGCTTACGTGGAAGGTTGCATTGAGGAGCGTATAGCGTACCTTTTTATCAGCAGTTAAAGGATTAATTATAAACCGTACAAATTATTAAGATAAGTGTTAATTTTTGTATACGTATAATTTTTTATACATGACAAGCCCATGGGGCTACTGGTAATTTTTAAACTTTTTCTTAACTTAGTATAGTCAAACTAATTATAAAATGCATTATGCAGTACTGATACATTTATAAATATATTATATCAGTGTAGTTGTGTATTATATTTTTTATTATGCTAGAATATATTTTGTTTGCTTACTTTCAGTAAATTAATAATTTTTTCAAATAATGTTTTGTTTTCTACTTTTCAATATGCTCGCGCCCCCCTTGCAGATTTATCACGCTCCCCCTAGGGGGCGCGCCCCACACTTTGAGAAACGCTGATCTACAGTATATAGACAGGGTCTTCTAGCTAATGCGAAGAGAAGGAGAGAAAGAAAGCCAGGTGAGATTGTTACTGATCAGGTATCACTACAAATTATTGAATATTTCAAATATTAAATCGACGAAGATTAAAGTGACGATTGGTCACTAAACTTAAAGTAACGATAAAAAAAAGCTAATCGGGATAATTGAATTGATCCTAAATAAAGTGGTAGATATTCATAGTTTTCGTATAATTCGTGCTTCTCGTTATTGTTCCACTTGTATTGTTCATATTGAGACATTCTCTTATTGAATTTAAGTGAATCAGTGTTGTTAATTTTATTGATCAATAAATAAGTTGATTTTGAATAGGTCTGGTATTCCTTCCCTTCCTTCCACACATCTAGGGGGGCAAGAGAGAGGGGGTAATCTCTCACAGGACTAGATTCCAGCTAACATGGTGTGGGGTGAATGAGTGAGTGAATATTAATCTTCAGCTACACGAGGGCTTTTGGCGACACCTGAGCTGACACCCTCTCTGCTTACTACCACACCAATGGGTGGACGTTTGAGTCTTGACATTTTTAACGTGCATCAGCCCCCTCTGCACGGTGGGTCTACAGCGGTATTGACTTGAACTCATAACTTGTCAGCCACGAGTCTGTGACCCCTAGGCTACCGCGACCTCAAACATGGTGTGGAAGTTTAAAGAGGTGGATACTAGCTAAGGTATCGTCCTCGTTCACTTGACCGAGGCTCTTCAGCGTATAACGGTAATAAACAATCAATCAATTGTACACGCACACTTTTACACAGATGTGCTTATTTGTTATAAATCTTTAAATTTAAATTAATCTTTCGTAACTTTTCGAATTCAAATACGTTCAATATTTTTTTAAAATTTGGATTACATTCTGTAAAATAGCATTTAGTAGCTTAATATTTCGTGTATTTTTTATATAATCTATTAATTAGTATTTTAACCATTCCAAAACAATAAGAAAATTTAAATAACTCTTTAAATCTCTTCTCCGTGAAGAGAAAGAGCGCCGAACGAAAAAACACTGAGTTGTGGAGAACAAGTCTAATTTTAAGGGACTTCATCATGTGCCTTGACATTTTGGGGGCTTCTCGAAGGTTCTAGATGTTTTTGTGGCGCCTTTAGGTAGAGACGTGGCTACTAATGTCTGAGCTCTAAGCGTAACAGATGTTAAATACCATTTATTAGAGCACATTTATTGCTCTCAATTTTCACTGAGATTTTAGGGCAAATAAGCAACTGAATATAAACAATAGTTGGAAAATTTGTTTCTGTATAATATATCGGGAAACCTTCTTGTTCAAATAACATGTAAGTTTGCTTTAAAACATATAAAAATTAACACTGGTTGAATTAAACGTGCTATATGTAATTTTTCAGGGAATTAGTTGAAATGTAAGCCAATACAAAAATTAGGAAATAAAATTTCATAAAAGAACTCGTTTGATTATAAAATGACAATAATAAGATGTAATAATAAAGTAATTGTTTATTTTGACGATTCATACTAAAATGTTCAAACTTCCTTATTCGAGAAGGTAAAAATATACAAAATAACTCTGCATTAGTCGTTTGGGTCAGCGAAATCAACTGTGAAAATAAAAATGTATGTTTGTACAAGGGAAGGTTTAAACGAGTAAAATATACTTGTAGAATTATATATGTAAGCATTTACCCTGACAAAAAAAATGTTTTTAAATATATTATCTACAGTTAAAACATTATTTTCCACGAATTGCGAAAATTGAAAAAAAAAAGTGACTAACTAAGAATTTTAAATGTGCACTGTCTAAAATACTTTACTCTAATAAATACTCTGCTTTATGCATTTCTTTGAAGAAAGTCTGCCAATATCTTATTAATTTCTGACTGCATTGACCTCCTACTAAGCGATTTTTCATTAGACGCTATTTTTGTTGGAATTCTCTCAGAATTTTATAAAAAAAGGAAGGCAAATAAGAAATCTTATGCAGCTAACGTATATAGTGATATTTCACTAAATATTCAAGCAAAACATAACAATTCTGCTTTTATTGAATCTTAAGATAGAAACAGAATATCGTCAAAATACAATATAATATATTTAAAATTCTTTACGCAACAATTAAGTTTTCAGATAGTACTTATTTTATTATTTTATCAATTACTCATAATTATGTATTAAACCTATAATTTTAGTCGAATTCTGATTCCACTAAATATTCAGAGATGGAAATTACTGAATTTCTTTGTGAAGCTGACGATTGAGAAACTGGCTCAAATGGCGGCCTCTTTAGTCGACCATGACTTGAAATTGGGCAATATATATTTTGCAAATATTACTTATATTATTACAGTACGACGGTTGTAAGACCTAACCAAACTATTAGTATGACTTTCCTCTCTTGTAAATATATAATGAGACACCGCAGTCACCTAATGCTTATGGTAAGGAACTCATGACCAACGTGCCACGGGTTCGAGTCCTCACAACCCTTAAGACCCACCTAAATTACGCTTTCTTTGATGATGACCCTTAGTTCTGTTCATATCATCTACTATAATTTTTAAAAAAAGACCTGTCACTAATTTTTTAGCCATTACGCGTATTTATACTAATTAATTATTTCCTCTTTTCGACACTTTAAAAAAATAATCAATAGTTTTAAATAATATCACGAGCACAAACGATCATCACATAATTTGTTTTACATTAATTATTTTCGTTGCGAACTTTACGGGGATGCTAAGAACATTTTTTGCTTATTTGGTATTTATTTCAATCAGTATCAAGCAAAAGAATGGTGATGCATTTAATTATAAAAAAAGAGAAAAAAAATACAGATAAGTTTTATTTTTCCTGTCAAAATGGCCTTATTTAAACATATTTGTTTGAAGCAGCTGTCATTTAAAACTGGAATAATAAAATAATAAATAAGAAGAAGAAAAAAAAACTAATTAGTTTTTAGTTTATCTTTTTTTCAATGTATGGAAAAAATAGAATACTTAATTTCGCTTGATTAATGATAATATAATAAGATTGAAATAAAAATAAATAGTACAAGTTTACTTTTAAATAAGGTTTCAATAAAAATTTAGAAGAAATAAAACCTCTTGTAAAATTAATTGAATTTCGAACACCCCCTTCTACTTTAAATGCAATTAAAAACATACTAATAAATATATTAATAATGGTCCCCTTAATTGTGTTTATCATTTACATGGAAAAACAAATAATGTTCCTTTTTAAAGACGAAGAAAGTTATTAATTTTTCTCATTATATAAAAATTTAGCTGAGATACCTCTTATTATTTTACATATAATGATCATTCATATTTTCCAATTACTCATTACAATAAGTTTCGTTTGAGAAATGTGTTTTTGTGATTAAAATAAAAACCAATTTTACCTTTGAAAATATTTTTTTTCTCAGTTAATATCAAAAATAATTATGCTTATTATCTGTGAATTATAATTGAAATCTAAGAATTTAAAAAGGTCATTAATGATTTAAAAAATGCAATTTGTCATTTATAAACACACCTTCATCCAAAAAAGTGCGCTTTGTAGAAGAACAATATGAGAAGAAAAAATGCGTCTTTGTTATGAAAAGCGCGTACTTTTTATCAGCTATCTCATTCTCTAATAAGTACTGCCGTCATAATTTCCTTCTTATCTTATCTACAATAAATATTGTAGAAGTAGAGGGAGCTTTCTATGAGACAATACCGAGATGGGTATTGTTTGCACGACTAGTAAGGCCTTACTTGGAAATATGGGTTGTAAAAAAATAATAGTTCATAAATTATATCTATTCATCAAAATGTATGTTTCCGTATCTTTAGGTCTTCAAGAAATACATTTATCCGTTTAATCTGCTAATGCTACTATAAATAAAGATATCATTCATCTAACTGAATGAAAATAACTAAAATCATAGACAAAACTATCACGAACGGATAGTTATTTGCAATTTAAAAATCTCAACTCACTGATAATAAAACATATTTATTTTCTTCTATATTATTTTTATATTATCTATATTATAACATTTATACATTACATTGATAACTATCTATTACATTTAATATATCTTATCAGTATTGTATTTCATCTACTATTATTCATTTGAAATTATTTGATTTTATTTATAAAATAGTTTCCTAGGTTTTTATGGAATATTTTGAATATATTGTGTAAATATACATGCTTCTCTCAGATTTTCCAAATATAATAACGTAATACAAAAGAACTTTTGCAATTAGAAAGCTAATAAAGGTGATGTAACAGTTTTCTGTGCTATTTTACTTCTTCTAAATAAATAATGAAATCAGAATGATAACTTACTAGAAATTAAGTTGTAATTTACGTAAGGTTTTCTGTTCTTTATCAACTCAATGTATGATAATATATAATTATTAAAAAAATTATTAGTTTATTCAGATGATTTCAAAATTGTTCGAATGATAGGATTTATAAAGCAGCGTAGCGTTTGTGATGAATTGAAAAAATTCTGTATATAATACTCTGTATATAAATTCTGTACTGTATAAAAACAATTTTTTTATATATTAGTCTTTCTAAAACACTAAAAATTGAACAACTTGAAGAGTTTTTTTGTGAAATCACACTGATTTTATGATTAGGAAAAACCTAATCATTATTACCTAGCTCGCTTATTTATGGGCAATAGAACTCAATATCCTATCTATTAGTGGTTTTGATTAAAAAAACAGCTTTAAAGCTAGACATTTGGTGATGGACCTCATAATCTGGAACACCAGAACAGTGGCGAGAATATTACTTGAAGAGACACATCTAGCCCTCTTAATTTTAATAACACGCCACGTGAAGATTTTGAGATTCAGCAGCTTTTCATCTTTTTGAATATGACAATGAGTCTTTAGTGAGTATTTATTAACGTGGTACACACAGTAAAGCAGCACGAGGGCTATTGGCGATGGACCTCGTAAATTTTAGTCATGATCAAAGTGCGAGGATGGCTACTAAATTGGCACCCCATTCTCCTAATTTTTAATTCCACGCCAATGTAAGGACTTTGTGCACGACATATTTAACCCCTTACTTCTTGCTCCCGTCAATATCACGGGGTGAAATTTCCTTCTCTATTCCGCGTGCTCGTGATAATTCCGGCCTGGAGTGTTCGAAAGTAATGCGCTAAAAAGATTAAAACTATCTGTTTTTTATGCCCACAATCATGTTTATTTCTCACCAGAAGGCAGTACCAGATTATTAGTAGTGTGTTAAGAGATAGTTATTTTATTTTTAACTAGATGTTAGCACAATCAAACATATCTATATTAGCAACAGTTTTTGGTAACCTTAGCTCAATTACTTAGTTCCGCTCTTCATGAATAGATATGGGTTGCGTTCTGTGATAAATATATATATATATATATTCGATTTCCAGTAATTATTATTATTATTATTTAAATTTTATTATTATTATTCCTCTCCTTGAGACATTCATTATTGTTCTCTTTTCTTAGCTTCATTTTAAAATATTATCAGATTTTTCTTCCACGTGTTGTATTAGGCTTAACTTTTCAACTTGGTTTTTTTCCTATTATGTCGAAAGTTTCTGCTGTACGTGGAAGGTTGGATCCATAAAGCATTGCTAACCCTAATTCGCTGGCCTAATTCAGAGACGGCTTTAGAAATCATAATAGGTCTCCAGTTTAGTCCTAAGACTTTTTTGTATCTACATTTGTTGTGTCTGGTGAATTCCAATTTCTACCTGCTTTAGCACGGTAGGTTCTAGTACTTCTTCACTTTTATTTTTTATATATATATATTGTATACATTATGGAGTTAGTGTGGAAGGAAATAGGATTTTACTTTAAGTATAAAGAGTGATTCTGAGCTGATTGTTTTAAAGTTCGGTTAGTGAACCTGAGAGCATTGATCATGGTTTACTGTACTGTTACTTGTGATATATTGGCCTTTATCTCAAACTTTAAAATTTATCTTGCAAGAAAGATTTCTAATGTGTTTTTTACATTGCATAAGTCTAATAAAATTCACCTTTAATGTTTAAAAAAAATTTAAATTTTTTATTAAATTTTTATTTTTATCGTTGGTAGTGTTTCCTTTTCCTTAAGGGTTTTTTCCCTACAGGATAGAGTCTGTAAATTTTTATATATGCTTTCGCATATATGTACATGTATTATGCAAAAGTAGTATGTATTTAGATCTGTGAATTGCAGTTTTTTTTTTTAAAATGTCGAAGTGAAACTTCTTAGAATTTTCATGTGTTTGTGGGGTTCAAATTCCAAAATAATTATTAAAAGGCAACGAAGAGCAAGCTTTCCAATTCCAAGACGTTTTTGTTCTCCAATATATATATATATATATATATATATATATATATATCAATCATTTGAAATAACTATAAATATTTCGAATTAAATATTTTATAAAAATCTAAAACATAACAATTTATTTAATTTCTTAAAAGTGTTTTTAAATAGATGGCCAAATTAGTTTTTAAGACTTAGTTTAGTAATATATTCCAAAAAAACAGTATTTATTTTTTACTTAATTCTCTTTAAAGAAAATTTTTAAATTGTGCTGTATACCTACTCCGATGCACGAAGATGTTCGGAAAATTGAAATATGCATCCGTGTAAGTGAAAACCACATTATTTTGTCAACTAGTCTACTGTGCCTCCTTGCTTGAAGACTAGATTAGTATTCCTAAATTGTATCAGTTTTCTCTCGGGGAAGGTAACACGACTTGGAAAGATAAAATTTGTGGCTAGATTAATAACTCGACTGCAATCAAATCCCTTCCAAACACTTATTTGTCCTATTTTATTTTATTTAACTACAATCGTACTCTGAATCATGGAGAAAGAAATTTTATAATTTTTCCTTGTTTTTTAAGCGCTTCAAATATTTGTTCTTACATATTTTTTAGAAAAAATTGAGCTCCTCTACTTTTCTCTTAGATTTACATTTGAAAGTTTGTTTATGAGTATAAAATAATTATAGGTGATTTTATAACGAAGTAAAATCACAAAGCTGTATCAAAATATTTATTATTATTTTCTACAGTTTAGTTTTAGATAACTATTATAAAAAATAACAACATTAATGCTGATGATAGACTTTAATCATTAACTTCATGAAGTCTAATATTTCTATAACAGCAAATCAATATTTTTGTATTCGTACTTATAAACTTTAAAAAATAATTTATGGAACAAAGTGAATTAAATGGTTAGAACAAACACAATTTTTAAGGTACCTAAAGTAAAAAAAATTGGAATTTATAGATATTCTAAGAATAATAGACTTTTCGAAAACATTCCTTAGATAGATTAAGATATATTTTTATATCTAATTCACATAAAGAAAAATTCGTTGAATCAATAAAATTTCATAGGAAGAATTTTCTATTTTCAGGGAATTGAAATGTGAGAAATTAAACAGCTGAAGCACTTACGAGAATAATTCATTTTTATATTAACGAGATAGGCTTGCTTCTAAATTCTTAGATAAATATATTCTATTAGCCAATAGTTGTCTTTTAATACTTACAGATATATCTTTGAAAATTATAAAGACTTAATTTACCTACCCAAAGAAAAAAATTAGATTAATTTTAATGCGATGCTTTTCTAAGAAAATATTTATTTCCGTATTTATGGATTCTAATCTAAACTTCATTTATCCATTAAAAAGGAGCATTTTTAATTTAATAATTTATGTAATCATCAATTTTATCGTAACCTACATTTTTTTATCAAAGGAACTGCCATGAATGTATATGTATGATAAAAATATTTAAATAATATTTTTAAAAATTTTGATAAAAAAAAATAAGGATTACTTCGAATAAATTTAACACACAATGTTTTCATATATACAGCAAGAAAATAAAAATAAGGCCTGAAAAAAACCATGAGTGAAATCTTATTGAACATGAGAAAGATGCAAAAACTCTTTTCTAAAAATGTAACTTTTAATTTTAGAAACTAAAACAAAAGTCTTTTATTACAAATTTGATCGCAATTTTTAAAAATGCTTTCAATATTCCGAGATTTTATTTTTATTCAAGTTTAGATTCCTTTATAAGCAAAATCTGGAATTTTGTAAATCGTAAATACTGAAATACTGGTTTAAGTATCTTTATAAGATTTATTCAAAAATAATTCATACATTATACCTATAAATTATTTTTGAATTGCTCTATCAGTATAAAAGCTAACAGAAAATTAAGTTTCACTGCTCTAGAACTGCATCTTTTTCTTACACAATTGCAAAGCACTTTTCAAAAATTGCGTGAATTTCCATTTTTATTTAAGTGAAATTAAATGGAAAAAAAGGAAATAAATATTTTAGAAATCCTGTTAGAACTAAAAAAACATTGCTTCAATTTTAAAAAAAGATCGTTTCACAAATTCATTTATTGAATTCAACAAATGTAAAACTCAGTTACAACTCAATAGCTTTTATAATTCTGAACTTTTAGCTTAAAATTGAGTTAAAGTTCGTAATAATATTTTTTCTAGTTCCTCTCTACGCTATACTTTAGGTTATAACGATTTCTCAATTACACTAAATCGAAAACAACTACAGTTTCAAACTAAAATTCAAATGGTTTTTCGTGTAAACAGCATTATTTTTCAATTTACACAGCTTGTAAAGAACAAAACGATATAAAAAAAGTCTCAAAAAAAGAAGAAAAAAAAGTTTGAAAGGAAACAACTCAAATTTTATTTACAAAACTCGATGATAAAATTTAGATCCCAGAACTGACGAAAAGAAAACAAATTGTTTTTGGGAGAATGGAAAAATAACTTTGAGAAAAGAAATAATTACTGAGAAAAATCCTTCATTCGGAAACAAAAGGGATGATAAAAAGGATTTTTCGAAGAGGCGATTTAAAAAAAAATCGTCTGTTCAACAAATTTGAACGATTCGTTTGAAATTGCTTAATTCGAGTAAATATTCGAAATAAGGTTCATGTTGCTCGGCAAATAAATGACGTACTTCGAAAAAATCTAAATACATTTAAAGTGCTTGTAATCCTCTTCTTTCAATTCAGCGTTTAATTTAAAAGTTCGAATTTTGTCCCGAACTATTTTTTAATCTTTTGTTTGCGAAGATTGTAATTAAATGCAAACTAATTACGAGGGAACATTTAAAAAAAAATCTCGAAAGTAATTGATTCTTTTGAGAAGAATAAATATGTCTATTGGAAAATTCGTTTCCGCACATACTCATTTTAAACAATGTATCTTATGACATTTTAAAGTGTACTGGCTGCTTGAATTAAGGAAACAATTATTTCTAGAATATTCGAACGAAAATTTATAAATTAAGCTTTTATAATAATCTACTCTAAGCCAGCTTTAACAGTTACAGTCATTTTGGGAATGTTAGAGGGTTTATTTTAATAAAGATAAATGTACCTTATGTGAAAATAGGAAGTTATTTCTCGAAAGGGACGAATGGCTAATATTAGAATTGTGATGATTAACAATATATTTTAATCATAAAGATATCTCAATATCCCACTTAGTACAAGTGAATCATTTCCGTTAACATTCAAGTACATTATAATTTTAATAAAATATATTTAGACGAACGAACTAACAGTACATTAGGAAATTAATATTTATAAGTTATTTAAATTCTTATGACCAATCACTAATCTTAATTATTTAAAGATTGCAAAATGCAAAATGATTAAGAACTAATTGCCCATGGTGTAAGTAGCGTAAGTTTTATATTACAGATAACAGAACTCAGAAAATACATGTATCTTAATTCTGAGCCTTTGAAAATATACTGTCCACTACAAAATGCTGTTAAAATATTAATATATACTATTATAGTTATATTTATCAGTTTACCTATTAAGTTTCATATTATGTCTGTAAAGTTAACCTACTAAGATGCTGTTTGGTATTAATACATTCTACAAATTTAGAGCTAAATGATTGTAGTTTATATTCGCATAAAATAAACGGCAAAGAGTATTTAATGTTTTTTGAAAGAATTGAAAGAATCTGGTATCTGACAAGAAATTACGAGAAGTATATATACATATTTAAAGGGATGTGTTTCTTCTTGAAGAAAAATTGCATTTTCATAGTGAATTGTTCAGTTATATCTTGATATTTTACATATTTTCCATTTTGAAAACTGTAGAATCTGTTTTTTTTATTTCAATTTTGTTTTTTATTATTAATAAAAAAAATACAATTTATCGCAAATAATGATTATTTTTTCATAAAATAATTAGAAAAGGTAGTTGATATTCACTTAAATATTTCGCAGATAAGTGGAAACTTTAATGATATGAATTAAAACAAATGGAAAATATGCATGCGTGCAAAAGGTTCGATTTTGTCTGTGTTTTTATTTAAAAGAAAATACATTTTGATGCTTATAGATAGTCATAATAAAATAAGATTTCAAAGAATTCGATTCAAAAATGTTTGATTTATAAGATAAAAGAATTAATTCGCCAATTTTTAAAATACTTAGTTTATAACAAGCTTTTTGACTGTCCCTGAAATTTAACTGTTAATATATTTTAAACTATGAATTTGTATTAAGAACTAGTATTTAAATATATATCTTTTTTTATTATATTGTAACATAAATAATAAATTAATTTGCGATGAAATCAAATTTAATGTTGCGATCTAAATTATATATAGTTTAAAAATACTTAAATTAGAATATTTATGTGAACTGAATGGTTGTAAAACATTATTTTTACAAGCAATAGCTAATATTCTAGAGTAACTCCATTTTACTTTCATTTAAAAGCATAAGAATATCAACTAACTATCAAACTATTTTGACTAGTACTGTTATAACTACTATATTAGAATATAGATATGTGTCGGTTGTAATAAAGGAACTGTTTTATTATACGGCATTTTGGTATACTCTGACCTCTTACTAAATGCTTTGACTTCAATATTTAAATAAAATCTGCAAGAAACCACAGCAGACTGATCAAACGAACACAGTTTTCATATATAACTTTTCCCTACTAACTTTTAACCACATGCAGAAGAGAAATTCTGCTGGTTATTCCATTATTAGCGCACATTCTAAGCGCCCTCACTTCAAGTTACTATAGTTAAATATTCCTAACAACTTCGCTAACGGAGACCGAAAATAGTCTTCAACCCACACTATTAGAGTTAGGAACGCGATATGGTGTAACAAATTAGAATACCCTTTCGAAGCTGCATGAATCATCCCCATTGCATCGTATGCACATAATTTTTTCCAAGTGAGTAACTGCAATAACTGGACTTAAATTACATGGAACATAAATCGGTTCCTGCTGTAGTGTGAGTGGAGTGATGTTTGCGATTACCCTGGTTTTTACCGAAAAGTTTAATGATGAACATATCTTTTCGGAAAACACTTTAGTAGAATTCGCAGTAGTTTGCGCTTCCCAATAAAATATTTTTTTTTCATATTGAAATAAAAGTGTTATAAAGAGTAGTGCTACTTCTCGTATAAATTACCAGTTATATATAATTGAAATTATATGAACCAAAAAAAAAAAGCTAAAAAATGATTGCAAGGAAACAGTTTTCGAAAAAAAAAAAACATTTCAGCCTCACAACTATCGTTAAATTCTTTATAATTTGATATTATTTAAAATGTTTTTGAATTTAGAATGGCGTATAAATTATTTTATAAGTTATTGGGTTTTGATAAAAAAAAATTGCTTTATTTGTGTGTGTGTTTACTTTAGTCTAATACGAGAAATGTATCTCTGTTATGACATATTGCGAAATCAAGTTCATCATTGGTGAAATCAGGCATTTGAAAAGTTGTCCGTTACAATTAATTGTCAGCTAAAATAATAGCATCTTGTTGATTACCAACCTAACATTTCAGCATCGAAGAGTAATTTGAATTGAGAACTACTTCAAGGGAACGATAAATTGCGAAACATTTTTGTTAATTTCTAATTTAGAGAATTTTTCTCCATACTACAAATGTTCATGTATGCTTTGGAGGCCTTTTCAATGATATTATTTAGAAGATATTTTTAAAAAATGCATAAAAAAAAGGAATTTAATCTTGGAATAGTATTACTTCTTCCTCGACCTAAAATATGTCACAATGAGTAATCAACCGCAATCTCTCAATGAATTCTGTTTGGATTAAATATAAGAAACTATTCTAAAATCAAAACTTTTGTGACGACTAAACATCAAAAGTAGCAAATGCATTAAACACACAGAATACACATAATAATAGAATACACAGGGTGTTGCCGAATTCGATCGACAAATTCAGAGGGGGAATAGTAGGTAACATGGGAAAGACAAATCAACATAGAACATGGGGTCAAAAGCCGCATTTAATAGGGAAAATCATGATAATAGTAGCCGTCGGAAGGACGATGAGCCAGATGAGGAGAGGGGCTAAACAAATACGAGGATTTGGAACGCCATTTTAGGAATGAAGAAACCAGCACGTATGCAAATTTCTCACTCGTCTGGGGAGAATAAAAGCGAGGAGCAAGTTATCATAGGTGAGAGAAGCCACTCCTCCTCCAACAAGCCAAGATAACAACACCAGAAATACCGCAGTTTCAAGATAGGGAGCGGAGGATCGAGTCGTCGATCCAGTCTCCTGTGAAGTTCAACATACTACAATTTACTTCATAAGTGAGAATTGCATAAAGCGTAGCTGTTAAACTGCATTTGGTAACAACGTCGGATTATACGAACAAGGAATATATGAAAAGACACCTCATGTACAGCCAAACCGATTGCAATGAACACCTAGCATAGAGAACGTACCAGGACCACTCTCGGAAGTGGCGATGTTCGCACCATACCACTTTCACGTCATACCACCTGTGCCATGACCTACGCAGAGGCAACTTTGAGCAATTCCTGTGACTATCACTTGTCTGACGTCGAGTTGTGATGCATAGTAGGTATTGTAAACATGCTTTACGTCTAATAAACGTATTTCTTACCTCTTATTTCCCCTTTTCATTCCACTCGACATACAACCCTTCATAACTGTTTTTACGAATTACTCCGACTAAATGTGGATTACGACCCTAAGTTCTAACGTGATTTGTCGTCCCTAGGCTGCTTACTCTCACAGCTCAGAATTTGTCGTTGGAATTTGGCAACACCCTGTACAATACTGCTTTGTACACCACCAAAAAGTAGTGATTTTTTTTCTAAATTTCTTTCAACCGATTACTACATATTAGAAAATATATGAAGTTAGTATGTAATTTTTTTTTCTTAAAACTTGCCAATTAGAGTGTAATTTTTGTAATTTGGGCTCTAATCAATGGTTTTTTTAATGATAAACACACACATAAAATTAATTTCTAAGAAAATATTTCTCTCCTAAAATATTGAGAGATAATTTCTTAAAGATATAGATCTTAATCTTCTTTGTTCGCAATTCTTGATACATTATAATGAAAACAATATTCAATTAAGTACTCGAACATTTGGAGAAAAAAAATCTTAGGAAGCATTTTGAAAGTTTATCAACTACTGTTGTGAACTTAATATTGAAAAAAATTAAAAAATATTATTTAATTTATCTTAATATGATCTGAGCTTCAATAAGGAATTAGCATGAGTTTCTGCATCTTCATTTTTTATCTGAATGCTGACAAACACAAAAATGTCAACAAACTTAAATCTACTCTTGAACGCCAAGAAATAGATTAAATTGCTTCCCCCTCCAAAGAAATCTGAAATGAAATGTCAGAGAAAATATGAATATTTTTCTTTTCGCTTCTCCCACTTTAAACTTCATTCGCGCGTTCTCGAATTATAAGAAGTTCAAGTTCCTGATAGGACACCGAAATAGAACAGCACAGCTGTCTGGCGTAGTTCAAGAACCGAAAAATATTATAAAAGATTATAAATTCAGTTCCTACCGAAGATTGAGTTTCGAATTTTGGAAGAAATAGTTCGTTGTAATTATACGTTATTTACTCTTGACAGGATAAGCGGATGCATGTCAATTTTCTAACACTTGAAATTCGAGATTGTTTCAAGAAGCCTATTTTGAGGCGTATAGGAATGATAGACTTCAAAGAATGATGTTTTGCATTTATTGGTAATTTCAAAACTTAGATCTAATTAAAGTATTCTGTCAGTATTTTGCATTAAAATCTCAAATTGCAGCGATATTAGCTTTCAGGTTAAAGAATTTGCTTAGGATGGTTTATCACTAATTTGTCAGTTGAGATCATTTTGATTTATGTCGTTAAAAATAAAAAGAAATAATAATTAAAACTTAAAACTGAATGAAATGAAATAGACCTTAAAAATTTGGATACGAGGGTTGATAAAAAAAAGTTTACAAGTCGAATAAAGAAATATTTATGAACAGACAAAAAATACAAAAAGGAATTAAGAGGTATATACGTGCCTGTCACACTTCGACATAATCACTAATTCTATTTAGGTATTTATCAGAAAGTAGTAGTATTTATCGTCATGATAGAAATCAGGTCCCAGTCCATTGAGCCAAGTCTCGACGGATGTTTTCACAACACTGTCTTTGAATATCGCAGCACATCAGAAACGATATATTGCACACTACCATAGCTATGACCCAGCTATGACGAAATTTCACGCAGAGTTACCCGTCGATCATTTTGAATCATTTCTTTAATTCGTGCCGAATAAGTGAGTGTGTGAATATTAACGTTGCACTGTCCAGCTACACGAGGGCTTTTGGAGACGGACCACGTCATTTGAGCCATGGTCAAGTGACGTGGACGACACCTGAGCTGGCACCCCCTTCTCCTAACTACCACACCAATGGGAGGATGTTTGGGCTCTCGACAGATTTAACGTACATCGCTCCCCCTCACGGCAGGTCTTTAGTGGTACTGGGATCGAACTCATGACATGCATGCCATAATCTGATACCTAGACCACTGGGCTAACGCAGCCCTTTTAATTCAGGCCGTGTTGATTTCTGTCGTTGAAGAACTTGGCAGGCAGCTCCCTATCATATTTCGGTTTTCGGCATTCTGTCTGCCTGATTGAAAAGACTGACACCATTTCGCTACATGTTGTCTACTAATTGCAGATGCGCACACTTTCTTTGCCCGAATCGTCTAGGAATTTTCACTACTTACCCGCAAACCAGCTGTATGACAAGTAGCGCCATTTTTCAAATGCTGCGGCTTGTAACCTTTTTTTTCTGATCAATCCTCGTATGTTAAGTAGATAAAATCATAAAATTTGAAATAATAAAATAAATGTATCCTGTCTTTTCCAATGATAAACATTTCTAGATTTAAATAAGTAAGAAATAGTGAGAATAAAATTTATTTTTAAAACCTCAAAAATTTTGAATTGCTTTTAAAAGACCTCAGTACATGATGTATAGTTTGTATCAAAATTTACATCGCTTGAAAGTTGTATAATGCTAACCCTCGATTTCAAAATTTGAATCTACGTGAAATAACAAGTAAAAACATCTGATTTGATACTCTTATGTTATCATTAATCATAATAAACTTTAATTTTTATAAGCAAAAGAAATACCCTCGCTGTTGGCTCTCAAATGCTAAACCTATTTGAAACAACAAAGACAAAATTTAACAAGTTTTTTCCACCTCTTATCACATACTATAGGTGGCTTATAATAAGGCTTAGATTTTACAGGGAGTATGTTATAACTAAATATATAAAAAAAACTCTTTGCATTTTTTTCTTTTCTTTTTTTGTGTTTAACTTTGCCAGTAATTACTTAAATTTATTAAACGGCTTATGACGATCTCAGTAGCAAGTTAACAGTATATACAGCGAAAATTTTTTAAACACGTAACTGTGTAGACTACAATACTTTTTCCTGTTAAAGAATATTGCAATATATATATATATATATATATATATATATTCAACAAAATTAAATACCTTAGAGTACATTACATTCACATATACATGTATGTATGCGTGCATTTAATAAAAACCGATCAAAGATTTACGGAATTTGTTTTAGTTGTTTTTGATCAACAGTCTTAAGAAGCTCCATCTTCATTCTAAGCGAAAAAGAAGTTTACTTTCCCTCTGAGCATTTTACCATTGTGCTAGCAAAGAAAACTTCTAAAATAGAAAAAATCTTTCGAACCAAACTCGCTGATTTTTAAGCACACTGCGATATACTCGTCACCGAATTTCAAAGCCAATTGATGAAAGTTGGGATGCTTCTGTGTGGCATTT